>LPNX011037846.1:0-22476 GCA_001517045.1 Pseudotsuga menziesii | reverse complement strand
ATCTGGGAGGAACAGATTGACAAAGATATCCCTTGGGGCTTCTTTGATGGAGCCTCTCAAGCTCAGCAATTGATTTGTGGTGGGGTGGAGTTCTTTTCAAATCTGAGTCTCATTATTTTCATTTCTCGGCTGGTTTAGGGAGGGGAACAAACAATTATGCTGAACTAATGACACTCAAGCTTCTGCTTTTATTTGCTTTAGAACAGGGTTGTTTGTCTTTACAGGTCATTGGTGACTCTATGCTCGTTATTGAATGGGCAAAAGAGACTGTTCAGTGCCATGTGATGATTCTTTTGCCTATACTGGAGGAGGTGCTCCGCATTAAACAACAGTTTAATTATATTTCTTTTAAACATGTGTATAGGGAACGGAATGGGGTGGCTGATCAGCTATCTAAGGAAGCGACGCTGTGGCATTTAGACTTTGGAATCTGGAGGATAACTGTTCACTCTCTAGCGGGTACATATAGCTATTATCATCGGCCTTTTCATGAAGCTGTTGTGCATCAGCATTGAGCTTTGTCTCAGATTTTTGTGACCTGTCATATTTCTTCTCTATTTTTGGGTTGTCACCCTTTGTTTCTAGCTGCTTATATCACAGTCATGGAAGCCTGGCAGTGGTTTTTAGCGGTTGAGGGAATTGTTTTTTGGATTGAGATCATGGGATTCTCTGAAGAGTCTGAGTTTTTTAGCTTTTGGCTGGCGATCTATGCCTGTCAATTGTTGGTGTTGATGTTTTATCACGGCTCAAATCGTGATGGATTGGGCCAATGGAAGCCTGGAAGTGGCTTTGTTGTTATCATCGGTCGTTTCATGAAGCAGTTTTACAATAGCATTGAGCTTTGACTCTGATTTTTGTGACCTGGCATATTTTTACTTTGATTTGGGTTGTGATACTCATTTTTTCTGGTATCTAGCTGAGATATGCTTGTATCAGGGAAATCAAATTGTGATGTGCTGATATTTTACTGTCAGGGACAGTATACAAATTATATGCCGTGGTATCGAGCTGCTACAGGATGGGATCAGCTGTTTTCTGTCAATGTTGGCTCAGAATACACTTTGTGAACTGAGACAGCAAATGTGACCTGTTTTCGAGCTGCTACAGGATGGGAATGGCTCAGATTGTAGTATAGCTTTTATATTATAGTATGGGACAGATAGCAAATTTGTTGTGGTATCTAATACAGTTTTTTGTGATCTGTCAACTTATATGGATAGTTTAGTGAATTGGATACATTCCAAATTTTGTGAACTCTCTTTTTTGGATTATCTGAGATAGCAAATGATAGTATTTCTGCTGCTGGGTAGATTTGTGACCTGTCAACTTATATGGACAGTTTAGTGATTTTGTGAACACTCTTTTGTGGATTATCTGAGACAGCAAATATTGCTGATAGTATTTCTGCTGTTGGGTAGAAAATTGTTGTTAATATGAGACAGATAATATGTGACAATGTAGCGATCCTAATGATCCTCTTCCATGTGCAAATGTAATTTTTTCTTTTTTGAAATAAAATTATGAATTTTTTCCGAGAAAAAAAAAATAGGTTCATATATTGAAGATATTTCGCTATAACTATAACGTCACGACTTGGAAATAAATTATAAAACTTTATAAATTTTTGTGTTGAAAAATGTTGTACATTTATATAATTATCATTTATGTATATATATTTTACTATTATGAAAAAACATATTAAACATATATATATATTAAAGTACTCTACTCTTTTTTAAATGTAAATAAATATCACATTAATCACAATCTTGAGTGAATGTAATGCCTAAAGACTTTTTTAGATAATATTTTTTTGAATTTTCCAGTTTGAATATAAGAAGGTTACATTTATGTGATAATTTCTTCAATTTTTTTGCTTATTTACTTAATTATGTTGATAGATGTATTTATTTGAGATTTGGGATGGACTACGGTCTATACTTTTTTATCTACGGACGAGGATGAGACAAGTGTACTCTCAAGATTGATTTTATGGTAATAATTCAAAAATTATAAATAAAAAATTATAAATGGTAGCTAGCTAATGAATGGATAACTCATAGCTTATGAATGGATAACCAATCATTCATGGAAGATAACTAGAAGAATGTGAGATGCAAAGAAAAAGGATATTAAAAATACTCATAGTTGATAAATATATAACAATGTCAATGATAACATGTAGCTAGGCATAGATAACTCACAGTTTAACCAAAGTGTCTTTTATTCCATATCTATCTCTTAACTATTTAATCTCATCTAGCCACAAATTATATGAGTATCCTAATATTAATATAAATAAATATATTACTTTGTAAAATTATTTTTATAATATTAATATTATTTATTATTATTATTAAATACATGTTTAAGGTGTCCTCACTACTTCACATTATTTAAATGTTTTCCATGTGTTTTCATTTCAAAGACAAGCCCATCTTACAAGTCATGTGTAATTTAAACTTCATCATAAAATTTCATTTATAGGTTGCATGCCAACTTTGTACGTTTTTTATTTTCTTCCTTCTAGAGTTTAATCTTCATCGTTTCATTTCTGATTTGAATTTTATATTACTTTGATGTGAGTTTTATATTACTTTGTGAAATTATTTTTATAATATTAATATTTTATTATTATTATTATTAAATACATGTTTAGGGTGTCCCACTACTCAGGTTATTGAAATGTTTTCCACATGTTTCCATTTCAAAGACAAGTCCATCTTACAAGTCGTGTGATTTAAACTTCATCAAAAACTTTCATTTATAAGTTGTATGCCAACTTTGCACATTTTTTATTTTCTTCTTGCTGTGGCTTAATGTTCATACTTTCATTTTTTATGTGAATTGTATTTAACAAGAAAATTTTATAAGTATCTCAGAGATGAACTTAAAGCCTACTAAAGGGCAAGCGTAAAATCGTATAATCCCTCACCTTTAAAGAGTGAGAATCAACTTGCAACCTTTGACTTAAAGGCGGGCTATATGGAACCAACCAATAATACATGTATGAACAAGCATCTCTTTGAAATTTATAAGATAGAATTTGTTTTTCAAACTTTAGAAGATGTATTTATTTTCATGCAATCACTACTTATGGACTAATAAGTTTGAGTGAGGTTTTCTTAATATTGGGATTAGAGGCTTACTTAGCATTAGCTCTAATATATCATTTTATAAAGTCTATGCAAGCCAAAAGGATTCAGAAGGAGGAGAGTTTAGTTAAGTATTGCAACCAGAAACTATATAAGAAGGGGTTTCGAAGGGTCAAGATGTCAGATATTGACTCCAAAGTTTGGTTTAATTACTTCGTTACACCTCGCACCTGAGGAGTGCGAGTGGACTAATCTAGCCGCTAGATTAAAATTTTGTTTGGCAAATTTTGTGGAACATTTAGAATATAACTTAGGTTAAAATTTGCATTGGAAAATAGAAACAACCTTAAAAATGAGAGATCTCTAATAAAATTTGTGGTCATTCAAGTATTTATTTAAATGACAACGACCATGTTTGTGAAGTTAAAATACATATAATATGGTCCCTTGGTTAATATTCCACCATAAATAGTTGTACATCTGCATCTACTCAAGCAACACGGATGTCAAGAATATCACGTGTTTCAGTCATGAGCTCATTGAAAGAGAACATAATATTTTCAACACAATTATTACTTAATAGTTCTCTTAGGTTTCCCACTGGTAAGCTTCCATAACTCGCCAAATAAAACATTGATGCAACCTTGGTTAAGAAATGTGATTTTATTAGTCAAGCACAACATTAATTAGTCAGTTAGTTGAGTAGTTGATTTGGTCATATTATCTTGATTAGTGACATAGAGTATTTTATGTCCCATGGTACACCACTTACACACCTTATCCAAAGGAAAAGTGCGCCGGTGATGCACCTTGTCTTAAGGAAAAGATTGTCGGTGACACACCTTTTCCAATGGAAAAGTGCGTCGGTCATACGGGGACTTCACTTAGTGAACATCTCACATAGTACGTGCGATCGTGGGATATTAAAGAATACCCTTAATTTCCAGAGATATTGATCCAAACTCTTTTTGTTGAAACCCCCTCCGAATACTTAAAACCTCATCCCCACCCCTTTTTATACCTCAATCCTTATAAACCACCATACGCACCCCCATTTTAAATCCCTCATCCACCCAATACCTACAATATATTGGTTCAATTTTTAATAATTTTAAAACCCACAATATGAACTAACGTGATAGGATTTGGTCAACAAGTGAAGCCCCAGTGGTCAATCACTGTTCACTTATAAGTTTTTTGACTAGCACACTCTTCTGATGCCATGTGCTAGCTATACAAGCTCCGTTGAGTGTTTTAAACAGTTCAAAAAAAGAGGGGATCCCTAGTTAGTCATACTAGCATGGCTACTACCAGCACAAGCACCTCAAATTTGATATGGACATGTACTGACCGATACCAGCTAGGAGTTTTGATATATTAAGATGAAGACATTTTTCCAGCTCAATAAATGTTTGGATATGGTTGAAACTGAGTTCAAATAACCTAATACAAATGCTCTGGCCACAATTATTAATGCCCAGAATACTACCATATAATTTTTCCAAGAGCGAGATATCACAACCAAATGGATGATCCAAAGTTGCATCGAGGAGTCCATTTTCTCTTGGATCTCAGGAGCTACTAGTGCACATCAAGATTGGAATCTTCTCGCATCTACCTACAAGGGAACAAACCGAGTAAAAACGGTAAGATTGAAGACTCTTCGACTTCAGTTTGAAAGTTTGAAAACAAAGGAAACATAAAATTTAGATCAATTTATGACTAAGGTTTGAACATGCATTATAATCCAATTTCAAACCTATGTGAACCTCTAGAATAGAAGGTAGTTGTTCAAAATATTATACTAGGTGTCTCACTAATAAATTTGCTATGGTAGTGACTTCCATAGAAGAAGAAAAACATTTGCCTCAGTTCACCGTAGAAGAATTGAATGGATCCCTTCTATCTCATGAAGCTCGACTCAATCAAGAAGAAGAGTCACTGACCAATGCTTTTAGCACCCAAGCTTCCCTCAGCAGAGGTCTAGGCATAGGAGGATGAGGTAGAGGAAGAAGAGGCCAAGGGTCTCCTCATACAGAGGACATAACCATTTGTCAACATTCAAATCACTCAGAGCACTCTCATAACTCTGAAGGTCAGAGGAGGAGAGGAAAGACATGAACCTATAAATCCAATATTCAGTGAAACTAGTACAAGAAGTATGGCCACTATGAACAAGAATGCAAAAAAAAAGAAATTAGACCAGAAGAATGGCAATGCCAATGTCTCTAAAGAAGAAGAAGGCTCGTTATAGGTTATGTTCCTCTCCTATCAAACAACTGAAGAACATTGCAACTCAAACTTATGGCTACTAGATATTGGTTGCAGCAATCACATGACAAGTAACAAGTCACTATTATCTTGTTTGGATTCCTCTGTTATCACGAATATCAAGCTATGATATGACTTTCTAGTTCTGGGAAAAGGAAAATGTAGTGTTCCTATATTTAGAAAGAAAAATGAAAAAAAGTATATTCATGAGTTTTTCTATGTACCGCATCTGAATGTCAATCTGATCAGTATAGGTCAATTACTTCATAACAAGTATGATCTTCTATTTTATGATACATACCGTGTCATTTATGATAAACCCCTCAATAGGAGGATGATAGCTAAAATTGAAAGTACCAAGAACATAATAATTCCTCTCAGTATCAGAAGTGCCAACCTTCCATAGTTTGTAGCCCATATTGTTTCTAGTATAGATGAAAACTAGTTATGGCATTGTAGATTTAGTCATCTTCCCTTCAAGAGTCTCAATCTCCTGCATAAACAATCCATGGTCAAGGGTTACCAATTATACATGAATAATCCAGCTCCTATAAGGATTGTATCATTTGGAAACATCAAAGGGATAACTTCCTCACTTCCACATCTCGAGTTAAAGATCTTGAGATAGTTCATACAGACCTCTATGGACCCATGAAAAACCAATCCATGGGAGGTAGCTTTTATTTTCTAACATTTATTAATGATTATGGGTTTATTTTCTCAAGAACAAAATCAAAGATCTTCTCCAGGTTCAAAAAGTTCCAGGACCTGGCTAAGAAGTAGTATGGAAAGTTCATTAAAGTGATAAGGCCAGATGGCGGGAGGTGAATATGATTCACATGAGTTTACAGATTTATGCAAGAATCATGGAATCCAAAGATAGTTCACCACCAGATACACTCCACAATAGAATTGAGTTGTTGAACGAAAGAACCGTACCGTCATCAACATGACCTCTAGCATGTTGTCACACAAGAAGCTATCAAATGAGTATTGGGATGAAGTTGTTTCATGCTCAATCTACTTGATCAACATATCACCCACAATGAGTGTCCTGGACAAGATTCCTCAAGAATCCTGGAGTGACATTAAGACTAGTGTAGTCATTTTTTGTTTTGTTGCATTTTCTCATGTACCTAATGAACTTAGAAGAAAGATGGACTAGTTACAATGAATAGCACAAGGCTTACAAGTTGTATAATCCTGTCACCAAAAAGAATGTGGTGAGTTGAGATGTGAAATTTCTTGAAGACAAATGTTTGAGTGATCCTTCAGACATACAACAAAAATAAAGTTTAGATTTGTCACATCTACCTACCATACTTCCAATATTGGAAGTACAACAACAAGAAAAAACATCGGGAGACAGTCCATCTCAGAACCAGAAAACTAAATGTTTGAGAGAGTTATATGAGCATACTCCTTTTATTGATGAGCAAATTCAGTATGCTATGTTTTCATGTCATCCCACATCTTTTGATGAAGTAGTAAAGGATGCATAGTGGGTATAAGAAATGAATGAAGAGATTGATGCTATTGAGAAAAACTAGAATTGGGATCTTGTTTATATCCCTAGAGACAAAACTAGTATTGGAGTCAAATGGGTCTATAAGACCAAACTAAATGAAAAAGGAGAGCTTGTAAAACACAAGGAAAGGTTAGCTGCCAAAGGATATGCACATCAATATCGTGTATATTATGATGAAACATTTTCTCCTATAGCAAGGATGGATATGATCATAGTTGTACTTTCCATTGCAGCACAAAATCAGTGGCTTATTTATCAAATGGATGTGAAATATGCCTTTCTCAATGGTATTCTTGAAGAAGAAGTATATGTAGACCAACCACCTAGATATACTATCAAAGTACATGAACACGAAGTGTTTAATATGAAAAATTCCTTATATGGTCTAAAACAAGATCCACTAGCTTGGTACAGTAGGATTGAATCCTATCTCACCAACAATGGGTTCAACAGAAGCAGGAATAAGCCCACTCTATATGTAAAAACATATCAGTGAGGTAAAATTTTGATTGTATGTATTTATGTTGATGACATGATTTACACTGGTAATTTAATGCTTGAATAATTCACGACAGTCATGATAAAGGAAATTGAAACGATTGATCTAGGTCTGATGAAGTACTTCCTTGGTCTGAAAGCTACTCAAATTGATCAAGTATTTTCATTTGTCAGCATAAGTATGCTACTGATATTTTACACAGATTCAAAGTGGATAAATGTAAACTAGTAGAAACCTCCATTTCTCTAGGCACCAAGTTAACAAAGAATGATGATGGACCAATAGTAAATTCTACACTCTATAAAAGAACGGTAGGTAATTTAATGTATTTGACTGCAAGTAGACCTCATGTGATGTATCTTGTCAATATTATTTCCATATTTATGGAGTCTCCAAAAGAATCTCAATGGAAATTTGGAAAAAGAATTCTAAGATATGTTGCATGCACACTTAGATATGGCCTTTGGTACACTCATGCATTAGAAATACTCTCATAGGGTACACTAACAGTTATTTTGCAAGAAGTATCGATGATAGGAAAAGCACATATGGTTATGGTTTTCATTTGGGTACAAATTTGATCTCTTGGGCATCTAAGAAACAACCCATTGTTAGCATGTCTTATGCAAAAACAGAGTAAATAGCAGCCGCCATAGCAGCTTTACATGCAATTTGGCTAAGAAGAATTTTAAAGGATATGGGGCATGCTGAAAAGGATGCAACTTTTATTTTCTGTGATAATAGCTCTACAATACAGTTGTCCAAACATAATGTATTTCATAGAAAAAAAACACATTGACACTAGCTATCATTTCATTAGTTAGTTATTCAATGATGGACAAATTTCTTTACAGTTTTTGTAATTCCCCTTTTTCAAATTTTATTAAATGACAATTTTTTCACTTGTTTTCCCTATTTCGACCTTTGACTAGTTTTGATGTCTAGGTCTCCAAATTGGTCCAAATGATCCCAAATATTCACAGAAGGTATATGACTGATATTAATGTTTGAATATGATTTGCAGGGAAGCTTTATGACCCTCTAAATGCTTCTTCAAACTTGTTTAATATTATGGTCGAGGAAGGAGTTTTGACTAGTTATTTGGGGTTCTAATTCCCCCACAATGAATACTGAAAATGGCTTCCCAAATGCACTCAATCCATTTCAAATTTATGAATGGAATAAGGGTACATGTAAAGGACATCAATATGAACTTATATGCATCACCATTCAACTTTTAATTTCTACTATAACTCCCTTAAATCAGATGCAAAAAGACTAGTTTCAACCTTAGGGGAAATGATAGGCAAACTTCTCCAAATGCTATGAAACTCAAAAAAATAACTCCAAATGCTTATGTAATTAACATTAAATTCATATAATCCATCAATAACAGTACACTCATCCATAAACCATCAGTATTTTACTTATCCATTTGAATCTATCAACATTATATTGGTCCACAACAAGGTAGTGGGGAAATGGCATTGTTTCTTCATTGTTTAATATTTATGCATGACATATTTTGGGTATTTCGGCCTAATATAATTATGAAATTTTAAATACATAAATAAAATTCCATTCATCCATAAACCATTAGTATTTTACTTGTCCATTCGAATCCATCAACATTACATTAGTTCACAATAAGATAGTGAGGAAATGGTGCTATTTCTTCATTGATTGACATTTTTACATGAAATATTTCAGTATTTCAACCTGGGCATATTCTAACTTGAAATATATATCATTTACATTAGAACAAAAAATAATGGGGCATTATAAGCTTCCCCAATTGTATCAATAGCTCACCCAAAGCGCAATCCCTCCATGAGCAAGAATATGCAACAAAAACTGGAAATGGTTGAGAGAGAGTGCTGCAATAGAAGAAACCATGAGCTGACATATAGATTACACCTAAAAATAGAAATCCATTAAATATCCATGAAATACCCGAGTGGCATCTCCAAAAATCAACTTGGATGGGAATCTTTCACCCTCGAAATTGGATAAGTCAAGAAAACTAGTCATCCACTAGCTCTCACAATTCACAAATGAAAATTTCTCAAATCAAAAAAAGATATTATCTTGGTTGATTCCTGTATTTTATAAGCATACTTATCCTTCTAATTTTACCAATCCACCCACAAACTCAATCCAATTCGAATTTGGATGTGAGCTCAAGATTTTTCATGTGTCCTTCCTTTCATAGCCTTCCATCTTCCCCCAATTTGAGTAGGTACCCATTGAGCTTCCCCAAATCACATGAATTCCCTCTTGGATGCTCTATTTTGACCTGACATGTCATATATGTCATGTGTCATCATTAATATCTTATTTGTTTCGTAGGTGTCATAGCATCTTCATCATTGTTGTCATAGAGCTGGGGAATCTAGTCCAAGTGTTTCACTAGCTCCAAAATGACTCTTCCTCTCCCATGTAAGTTAAATTTCCTTCCAAATTATACCTATGATGCATATGGACAAGTGTATTATCCTTCTAACTCATACAAGAACATTTAGGCTTCCCATGGATTCAAAATTGTAAGAGGAGGATGCCATGTGGCCCATAAATTCTAGCTTGTGTGGCCCCCATAGTCTCCATGTGTCTCCATGCTCCATTGCCACTTAAATTTTCTATTGAATTTATTTAATAAGCTCCATTATTAAATATTTATTCCATTCTAATTTCTGAACATCATTTATTGTCCCCCTTATTCCAAATCCCAAAGCTTCCACCCCTAACCTAGGAAACTAGTAATTTTTCTCCTTGGCAATTATTTGACCCTTAGCATCAATTTGAAAAATATCATGAATATGGAAAATGTGATTAGGCCATTGTGACCCAATGCAAAATTTGGGACATGACAGTTTTGTGGCTCTAAGGAGCAATTGGTTGATATGTTCTCCAAACCATTGGGAACAACCGCATTAGGCATGGACGGTGCTCAAGATATTCTATGAGTTGAGATTAAGGGGGTGTGTTAATAAATGTAATCTTACTGGTCAAATGAAACATTAATTAGTCAGTTAGTTGACTAGTTAATTTGGTCACCTTATTGTCATTAGTGACCCATAGTATTGGCCCATGGTATTGTAGTGATGTAATCCTATAAATACTTGAGTCTAATAATGAGAAGTAAATCAATATTCCCATTGATTGTTCCACCATATTCTCCATATTGTCTTTAATATTTAACAACAGGCCATGCCAGATCCCATTTCCCTACCAAAAAACATAGCAAAAATAATAGAATATAACTCCCTAACTACAACAATAATAAAATAGAATTACTAACCTGCATAAAGTAGATCTTAGTTGAAAAGAGTATTGTTCTCTCTAAATTTTTTTATTGTTTCATAGTAGGGAAAAATATGAAGGTAGTCCTACCTCCTTTTATCATAAATTTTGCTTCATTATTCACCCTGTGTTTTGGCATACAACAACCTGCTAACATGGTAGATCTCTCCACTAATTATTACGAAAACCAATAGTGCATTGAGTGAGCAGAGGAGGTTCAACTGAAAAATGTTAAGGGTAACTTATAATAGCTTCATGGATTCTCACACCACTTTCTACATGAAGAAAACAACTAGAGGTATTCCTGGTAACATAAGTTATGGTTTCATTTTTCAGAGTTTCCAAGCATTCGTAAATCCTACATAGAATAAGTAAGTAAGTTAGTCCCTTATCAACTTTTTGGGTTATATGTTCATACAATGGTAAGAGAAGATATTGCTCGTTAACTATTTTCCATAGAAGAGTTAATTGTAAAAAAAAATATTGTAAATCTATTGGTTAACTCTTTGTTGTAAAACAGTTTATGTGATTAGTAGCCTTCAAGTTCTTGTCTCCACCATGGATCTATATTTGTTATCTCTAGAAGATTGAAATGCATTCTGAAATAGCAACTGGCCCTACAGAATGAAAACCCAATTGCATTGGTATGACAAGACTTTTCATGGTTATATTCCCATAGTGGCTTAGAATAGCTTACCTAGATGCAACGTTATTTAACTTTTATTGTTTCACGGTAAGGTAAAAGATGAAGGTAGTCCTACATCTTGTTATCGTATATTTTGCTTCATTATTCACCCTCTGTTTTTCCATACAATGGTCTGCTAACATGTTAGATATCTCCACTACATATTACCAAAACAAGGTGGAAACCAACCGTGCATTGAGTGAGCATTGGAGGTTCAATCAAAAAATGTTAAGGGTAGCTTATAATAGCTTCCTGGATTCTCACACCCCTTTCTACATAAAGAAAACAACCAGAGGCCTACCTAGGAATAGAAGTTATGGTTTCAACTTTAGGAGTGTGCCAAGCATCCCTAATCCTACATAGAATAAGTAAGTACTAGTCCCTTATCATATTTTTGGGTTCTATGTTCATGCAATGGTAAGAGAAGATATTCATGGGTACCTCTTTGTTATAGAAGAGTTAATTGTAAAAACAGATATTGTAAATTTTTTGGTTAAACTATTTGTTGTAGAAGAGTTAATTGTAGAAACATATATTGTAAATATGTTGGTTAACTCTTTGTTGTAAAAGAGTTTATGGACTCAGTATCCTTCAAGTTCTTGTCTCCACCATGGATATATATTCGCTATCTCTAGAATATTTAAATTCATTCTGGAATAGCAATTGGCCCTACATCATGAAAACCCAATTGCACTGGTATGACAATATTTTGCATGGTTATCTTCCCATAATGGCTTAGCATAGCTTATCCAGATGCAACATTATTTAACTTTACAATATTTTGTTTAGGCATGGTCTTGTGGATAAATTGTTATAATAGAAAACACACCTATAATCTAGTTTATATAGAGAAAAAGGACAAGTAACCATTAATTTGTCATTAACCTATTTAATCTAAAACTTTAGGATTTATTTAAAGTTTAGATGAATCACCATGAATGATCAATCTATATTGTTTATCTCTATTTGAAACCATTTTATTTTGGAACCCATATAGTCTCTCTATACCCATAAATTAAAGTATTGTTCCCATAGTAAACTCAAGGATGATAGTCAAGGGTATCACTCCATGACTTGTTATCATAAAAATCAATGTTTAAACCCTAAAATGGAACCTCTATTGCATCGATATCAGAATATATCAAGCTATTTATCTCCTACAATTTGATTTACTATTGCATGAGAGTCATAGTTGGATTTGGCTTCGATTCACTTTCCATAGCCTACATGTAATGTTAAAGAAAACAAGCGAAGCAGAAAGATGACGTAAACACTATGGGAATATGGATTTCCTTCTCATTATTGATCAACAACATATATAGGACGACATCATAACATTACTATGGGTGAATACCATAGGTCAGAAAATACTATGGGTCACTCAACTAACTAACTAACTAACCATTGAGATTACATTCTTTAACACACCCCCTTAATCTCAACTGGTAGTACACCTTCAACAATTTCTATGCCTAAGTGGTTTCTTTGATAGTTAAATGCAAATGTTCCCAATGGTTTGGTGAACATATAAGCCAACTGATCCTTGGAGCCACAAAATAATAAGGAAATTTGTCCATCATCGACTAACTCACGAATGAAATGACAACGACTATCAATGAGTTTACTTTTTCTATGAAATACATTATGTTTGGAAAATTGTATTGAAAAGCTATTATCACATAAAATAAAAGAGGGATACTTTTCAGTGTATCCCATATCCTTTAAAAGTATTCTTAGCCAAACTGCATGGCAAGTTGTTGTGGTGGCTACTACATATTCTGCTTCTACAAAAGACATGCTGACAATGGGTTGTTTCTGAGATGTCCAAGAAATCGGATTTGTACCCAAATGGAAACCATAACCAGATGTGTTGTTCCTATCATCAATACCACCTACAAAATCACTGTCAATGTACCCTGTTAGAGTACTGTCTGGTGTATGAGTGTACCAGAGCCCATATTCAAGTGTGTGTGCAACATATCTCATAAGTCTTTTTCCAAATTTCCAGTGAGATCCTTTGGGAGACTTCATAAATTTGGAAATAACACTGATAGCATACATCAAATCAGGTCTAGTTGCATTAAAGTACATTAAAATTCCTACCATTCGTTTATAAAGAGTAGCATTTACTGTTCGGGTACACAGGGTACTCCCAAAATACCGAACACCTAGAGCAACCACTTCACAAAAATGAATCATAGATCAATACACTGATGTTTGTCACGTGGTTAAAACCATCGAGAGGGAAATAGTCCATGGCCCCAGCCAAATAGCTGCTTGGAGCAATTTATTATGAAAAAGAAACAAGTTTACATGAGCTTCTCATAATCGATCAACTAGCCAAGGACCCTCCATGCTCTTTAAATAGAGATCATGGACCAATCGGGTGTTAAGCCATGGATCAATGGTAGGTATGATCGAAGAGAAGTTGAACCGTCGGATCACTCTATGTCTAGAACATATTGTGACCGTCATATTAGAATATTTACAAATGCATACTAATGCATACTAAAGAAACACACTTTTACCTAATGGATATATTACACAAGTTGATCTTAACTAACTCTCAAGTGTCTAAATATCCTAACATCCACCCTTAAGAACAACTTGGGATAGGATTGAAGGATTTACAAAAGTGACACTATTAGGAGAAGGAAGGAGGAATTAGAGCCTATCCCCCCTTAAGGACACATTCCTGAACTCCTAACATAGACTAAAGTTTAGAAAACTTCACTTCTGTAAGAGAGTTGGTGAAGATGTCTACAACTTGATCATCTATAGGGAAATAGAGCACTTCAATACTACAATCATGAACAAGATTTCTGATGAAGTGCATGTGTAGCTTAATGTGTTTATTGTGCTGATGTAGAAATAGATCTTTGGCAATCTTTATAGCACTTTGATTGTCGCACCAAAGTGGAGTAGGTTGTTGCTGCTCGAACCCAAACTTTGAAAGGATCTATCGAAGCCATAAAGCTTCCTGATTGGCATTAACTAGGGCTCGATATTCTACTTCTATTGAAGAAAGAGCAAGAGCTTATTGTTTCTGACAAGCCTAAGTGATAGGTCCTGTTCCTAGACTGAAAACATAACCTACAGTAAACTTTCAATCATCAGGATCGCCGACCCAATCTGAATCAGTAAAACCAATCAACAAAGGTTTCCCCCCTATACTATAATGAATCCCAAACTGAATTGTACCTCGAATATATCGAAGTATTCTTTTTGCTTCTTTCTAGTGACTTTCATGAGGTGTTTGCATATAATAGGAAACACGACCAATGACAAAGGAAAGGTCAGGACGATAATGAGTCAAGTATAAGATACTACCAACAAGCTGACGATACAAGGTGGCATCTACTTCAGGGGAAGTACAAGTGGCAGAAAGTTTGACTCCATACTAGAAGGGAGAAGGGGTTGGTTTACAATCTTCCATGTGGAAGCGATGAATAAGTTCACAAGCATACTTAGAATGGGAGAGAAAGATTCCTTCTTTTGTTTGCAAGACTTGGAGACCAAGAAAATATTGCAAATGTCATAAGTCTAACATTTCAAAATTTTTCTTAAGACTAGATTTCACATGGGTTATAAGTTTAGGGTCACTACCAGTAAGGATAGGATCATCAACATAAAGAACAAGTATGATGAGATGGTTTCCTACTTTCTTGGTATAGACATTGGGGTCAGAATGGCATCTAGAAAAACTAGTGTCAAGGAGAAAGCTATCCATTTTGGCATACTAAACTCTAGGAGCTTGCTTAAAGCTATATAAGGATTTATTAAGGAGACAGACAAGGCTAGAGTTATCCTGAACATATCCAGGAGGTTGTTCCATGTAAATTTCCTCCTGTAAATCACCATGTAAAAAAGTAGACTTGACATCCATTTGATGGACTTCCCAGTTATGTAAGGCAACAAGGGAAAGAATAAGGCGGATGGAATTCATTTTTGCAACAGGAGAAAAGGTTTCATTGTAGTCAATCCCTTCAACTTGGGAAAAACCTTTGGAAACTAACATTGCCTTAAGTCTTTCAACACTTCCATCTGATGCATACTTAGTTCTGTAGACCCATTTACATCTGACAATTTTTCTTCCTTTTGGAAGAGCAACAAGATCCCAAGTATCGTTCTCCATTAAGGAACGATATTCTTCATCCATAGCTGCATCCCAATCTGGATTTCCTCAAGCTTTTGCAAAAATTTCTGGATCATGATTCTCAGAAACTTGAGCCAAAAGAGAAGAGGCTCTCTAAAATTGAGAACGTGTTCGACGTTGATCTCTAGGATCACCGGTAAGATCACCAGCTGCTTCACATATTGAACGGACCCATCGAGGAAGCATTGGTGCTGGTGCAACTGGAGGAACATGAGCAGGCAGAGGTAGATTTTCATCCTCACTGTCATCATCAGAAACTGGAGTTGGAAACCTGTCAAGGAAGTTGGAAGAAGAAGAAGAAGGCATAATCACCAAATTAGGCTCGCAGGCCAAAGATGTCACACCCACCAAGTTAGGCTCGCAGGCCAAGAGATTTTCATCAAATTTAACATCTCTTCTAATGATGATATCATGAGAATGTGGCCGAAGAAGTCTATAACCTTTTACATCTAATCCAACAAATATTCACTTTTCACTTTTAGGCTACAATGCTTTCCATTTTTCATCCAGAATGTGAGCCCATGCTTCACAACCAAACACACGAAAGTGACTTACATCTGGTTTAATTTTACTCCATGCTTCTTTCGGTGTTATACCTTGTAAAACTTTAGTGGGTGTGCGATTAACTATGTAATTTGCATAATTTATGGCCTCGGCCTAATATTAAAGACTTAGTCCCTTAGATTGGATCATACAATTAGCCATTTCTTTTAAAGTGTGGTTCTTCCGTTCAACTACACCATTTTGTTGTGGTGTATATGGAATAGTGTGTTGTTGTTGGATTCCTTGTTCAGTGCAAATAGTATTGAACTTGTTGTTAACATATTCTCCTCCAGATCTTAACTTAATAATTGGATGACCAGATTGTTTTTCAACAAGGGCCTTCTAGGCCAAGAACATGTTAAATACTTCACTCTTAAGTTTTAGGAAGTAAACCCAAGTGCGTCTGGAGTAGTCATCAATAAAAGTTAGGAAATATTTGAAACCAAAAAAGGAAGCATATGGAAGAGGGACATAGAAGTCACTATGCACAAGCTCCAAGGAAACCGAATCGTTCCAAGAGGCAAGTTTATCAAAATTATCCTGATGATATTTTCTGAGTACACAACCGAAAAAAACACCATCCTTGCAAGATACCATCGGAAGACTAGTCACCATATTATCTTTACATAGTTGTTGCAATGAGCGATAATTTAAGTAACCAAATCGCTCATGCCAAAGTTTGCTCAAGTTATCACTATGAGCGACAAAAACAGAAGGAAAAGAAGATGACCCAAAGTTGTTAAATTTGTACAACCTGTTAATATCATCAATAGTTCCAGTAGCAAGGACATTTTGAGGATTTTAAAATCCTTGATTACACTTTGGTAATGGGTAAACATCACAATTTTACCTTCACCCAAATGAGTAATTTTCTAGACCGATAACAAATTGCAGGAAATTTTTGGAACACATAATACATCACTGAAATGACCATTTTTTACTGGAACTGGTCCGGATCCTACAACACTTAGAGATTTATCATCACCAACAAATATTTTCTTGGTGTTACATTCATGCATAGTAGAAAACATGGATTGATCCTTAGCCATATGATAATATGCTCCATAATCAATGAGAAATTCATTTGAAGTAGAAAAAGAAGATGCAGTATAAGAGTAACCAGAAGCACAAAGTGCATGTCCATGAGAGGTAGATTCTGAAGACGAATCTAAGCTGATGTGGTGCTTCTTCATTGCTGCTTCCAAGGCTGCCATCTTCTTGAAACACTTAGATTCATCATGATTATCTTTCCCACAAAAATTGCAATGACACTCAGTCTTCTTTCCTTTTGGCTTGGATCCTTTGTCATTTTTTAAAGAATGAACTGACTGATAGGGTTTGAGACCCTTGTTGTTTGGCTTATTATTGCGAAAAATTTGTTTCTTGGGAGGATTAGATTTTTCTTTCTATTGGGACAATAAGGCTTTCCCAAATGTATCTACATTGTTAATTATTCCAAGATGAATGAGCTTGTCTTGCTCTCTAATTAAGGAATCACAAAATGATTCAAGAGTAGGCTCTTGATAGCTAGCTGCAGTCAAGGATTCTTTCTTGGAGTAAAATGTAGATACAAAAACAGAATATGCAGGTCCAAGTTTGGAAAGACACTAGTACAAGTGATCAATTTTGCCACAGCAAAACGTGGCAATATCCACGGAAAAGCGTGGATATTGCCACGTCTAGGTGTTTTTTTTTTCCATGGAAACAATTTCGTTGCAATAGAGACGACCCCTAATTTGCATTGCAAGAGCGACAATGTTCTATATTTCGTTAGATGTCTAAGCTGTTGCTATATCCACGCCTTGCCGTCTCTGTATCCACGCCTAGCCGTCGCTGTATCGACGCCTTGCCGTCGCTATATCCACGCCTTGTCGTCGTTGTATCCATGCCTTGCCGTCACTATATCCATGCCTTGTCATCGCTGTATCCACGCCTTGCCGTCACTATATGCACGCTTTGTATAAGTTTAAAAAAAAATGTAAACCCCAAGAATTGCGACGGGCAGACTAGGCAAAGTTCCTGTGATTTTTCCTTCTTCATTGATCTGGAGATTTGCATTCCCTCTACTTTTAGCTATTCTACCCTCCTCAAGTTTTACCTGTAATATTATATTGATAAAAGGAATTTGGCCAGCTAACAGGAACTCTATTCAATTACATTCAACGGATTAACTGCTATGAAAGATTGTCTTGCTTTCTTTTCTCTGCACTGATTTGCATTGTACGTGAGCCCTTTGTTGGTCCATGAAGGCTCTTTCATCAAGCTTAAGCAGTGTTATGGTGTTTATATTTACCCACTCAAGTATTCAAGAGTGTCTAAAATTTTGAGGGATGTTCTCTTGAAAGATTTAATGCTATGATTGCTTCATTGCATAACCCAATCGATGCAGGGTTTTGCATCGTACAGTTCTCCACCTTAGACATACATCATACAGTCATTCAGGTTTCCTAATAATTGACACGTCTAAATAATCAAAGTAATCAACAACCCTTCTGTGTTTCCAAGTTGCTTATGTTGACAAGAAATCCCCATGGGGCCAATAGCCTATATTATTTTGTGAATAATGTGTATTTGATGTATATTCATATATACTAGCAGATTATATAATGCTTTCTTCTTTGTAAAATTGAAAAGAAAATTCTCTAGAAGTGCTTCCCATCCTGTTGAAAGGACTCTTTCTGCTTTGTAAAATAAAAATCCTAATTTTTGTAGAGAACACACATCATGTAAAGTCCACAGGTCAACCTTATTATTATCAGGTATAAGTTAATGCCAAATGGATAACTGTAGCATACCATGAACTTAAAAGACCCACTGTTGACAAAAAGCATGCCAATTCCTTCACCATTCAGTATTCTTTGATAAAGATGGTTTTCCTACACGATTTGCCTTGTTTGAGCAAGGATAATATTTTACTTGCTCCAAATTTATTTAGCATACCGAGTGATTTTCTGGAAAATGAGAGAGAGCAGATATATCCATGGAGAACCCCATGAAAAAAATTGGAAATAGAAGGAAAGGGAGCAATCCTTCCTATCAAGTCTTATGAGTTGTGGGGCAGTAAAACTTTAAATACATGAGCTAATCATTAAGCTCAGAGGAATAACTTTTCATGTTTGGATAGGCGATCATTAAAAACCAAAAGACTATATCATGCTGAGATGCTACTTAGGCTTCGCACATCCATAAATTACCAATTCAAGTTAATAAATTAATACGATAGTCTATACCTGCAACTTTCACAGCATTTCAATAGCACTGAGTGTAGTTCGACTTGTCCATCAAGGTGAATGAATTATAATTTGGAATTCCACTATTGGAGTTGATGCAACTACAGGATGCTTATCTCAGAGTGCACAACAATAAACCATGGAAGCAAAAAGAATCGCAAGGAAGCATAACACATCACGGTGCTTTATTATTGAAACTAAACAAACCCATAAACCAAAACAAAGCTATTTTGATTATTACATCATAATCTCAGAAATCAGAGCACAGCCCTCTACCTTCGTAACATTCGCTGGCATGCAGCAATCCATAAGCAGTAGGGCCTATGGCCCATCCATCTCATCAACATGGATACTCTGCGGAATAAGATTTTGGTTGTCTATGTTCTCTGCATTTACCAATGGGCAGGATTGAGCTCTGTTTCTCTGCTGGGTTCAAGCCTTTCCTGCCTTGTTTATGGCTCCAGGGCCAAATAAATAAATAGGCTTCTGTGATTGCCAGCCAGGGAGCAACAGCTTGGAAGACAGAGTATCCAAAGTGGAATTGATGGAATTCAAGACTCCTAAGCCGGATCATGGCAGTTACCAGAATCAGCAGCATGAGGTATTGCCATATTTTCTCTGTTACCACCATCTCCCACAGTAATGTAAACAGGAGCACATGGATCCAATGTGTAGTTAAAGACTCGGTTCGATCTCTCATATGCATGAACCTGCAAGCAACAGGCATAACCCAGATTATTTGTCATTCTTCCTCTTACCACAATTACTTATACACCCCCTAGATATTGTTTCATGTAGTTCTGCTACAGACCTAATCAAAGCAGAAGAAATAAGGTCAAAATCATGAAACACCATTAAGCATATATATTGGATATTTCTTTAGTTAGTTACTCACATGGCCATCGAATACAACATCAACACCATATCTGTACAGTAGCTCCTCCATTTCCTGTTTCATGCATTCAGCCTCACGATAATGGGCTTTATAACTCTTGTACCAAGGTGGGTGCCAAGTAGCAACAAGCCAAGGAGTCATGCTCCTGTCAACATCTGCTAAATCATGCTCCATCCATCTATATTGTTCCCCTGTGAACAAGGAGAAAAATTATCATTAATATCAAAACTGAGCCTAGATTTTATGCCCAAAAGCTTGTTGTAATATCTACAACAAAGTAATTATGTTTCTGACCTACACTAAAACCAATGTTAGGATTCTTTCTCATGCTGTTACCATCTGAAAACACCTGTAAAACTTCCTATTGTGCTCATCAAATAGTATATACTCTAAGCCAGAATAAATTGTTAGACCTGTTTTATTGTAATCTATGTATCCTCCAAGCATGATGAAATGGATGCCTCCAGCATTGAATGAGTAATAGAAGGCGCTACTGGATCCACTCTCTTGACTTGGAAATGCAAATCTTGCACTGTAAGCCGCAAATGACTTATTTCCAACTTGCTGTTCGATTTCATGATTTCCCTCCACAACCATGATTGGAACTCGTGAGATCAAGGGTTCCATAAACATATAGGAACATCAGGCCCAATTAGATCAAAGCTGTAACTAACATCTGCAATTAATTAGCAGGGACAGAAATAATTGTAGGCAGTCTAAATGAAAAACTGATATAGATTAATTATAAGCGTGTTTAACATTCAAAAACCGGTAAAAAGCATCTGATGGATTTGGCTTTAGAATTTTCCATGTATACAACTTAATGAAAGATGTTCAACGAGAAATTCAAGCAGGTGATTTCATAATACAGGTCGCCTTGATCACTTTGTTGACCTTCCATGAAAACTTGAGATTCTATATGTTACAAGGTAGCATCTAGTGTTCTATATGGTCTTTGTTGACCTTCCATGAAAACTTTAAATTTAAAAAAGTAACACTTCATCTGGATAATACAAGGATACTCAAATACCATCTTGTCACTTCCAGAATCAAAGCTTCAATGATAAAAGGTTAACCACAATAATTACCTGGAAAAGAGGAATAGAAGCATTTGTCCTTTTAGCTTGGGGATTCTTCATATAATGGGACTCATCAGCAATGACAATCTGTAGAAAATATAACAAAGCAGAAACCAAAGGAGTTACATACGTATATCAAATTTGCAATGCATAAAGAGAATTGGCATATGCATAATCCAACTGAGTTTTACATGCTGCTAGCTTAAAACACTTCAAAATTATTATTCTGCATAAGAAATAATTCGATCTCACTAATTGAACATCATCAAATGTTAAAGCTTACTTAAATGCAGTAGCAGGACTTCAAGACATCAACTTGTTACTCGATCATAATATCTCCAACAACACCATAATTGGAGATCTGACCCTCATCATTGCTCATTATTATGGACCAAACCCCTATAAGAATCAAAGGCAATGAAGACTACCCAGAGAATAATTTCTCTAAGTTATTTACATCAATGTCTTTTCTCCATGTCAAGCACAAGCTCAACAAAAAGGCAAACCACATGGCAAATAAAAGTGCTTCTGTAAGTAATATAGGGTTTAAGGGATGGTAGAAGCACAAGAGCATCCCTCTCTTCCACCCCTTCCCCTCATCCTCATGCAACAGCTTGAGGAGGCCGCTCCTAATGGCATTGAAAGTACCAAGCCTTCCCCAGCAACGTATCACCTCACTGTGATCCTACATGAGAACTTGTAAACCTGAGTCAATGATTTATCCCCATCAAGATGAGGCTGGGGATTGGAGTTGGAATTAAGATCTATATGGAAAGTTGGCTATATTCTTTAATTGCATTTGGCCCTGAAGAAAACTCTTGCTTTCACCCAGCCTAGGGAGAAGGGAATTCATTGCTAGTGTATCTGGAGAAGAGGCAGGTAGAAATTATGTCCCACAATTGTTGGTTTTTCCTCTACAATGAAATCAAGGGTCTTAG
Organism: Pseudotsuga menziesii; assembly: GCA_001517045.1. Lineage (NCBI taxonomy): Eukaryota > Viridiplantae > Streptophyta > Pinopsida > Pinales > Pinaceae > Pseudotsuga > Pseudotsuga menziesii. Next base: position 257 of record LPNX011037846.1, on the reverse strand, counting down.
GAAATGTTTGGAACATTATCCAAATGATATTGAGGAGGTTTTGCACTTGTCCAACATGACAACTCTTGAGGGGAAACAAGACAAAGACCTTTCTTATAATATCTTCATGGAATGTCAAGCCCATTGCCAGAACACAATCAACATTGGAACAAATATTCTGAGCCTCCACGAATGGGACAAGGAAGACAATTCCTCCCAATTTTGATGCATGGGAAACAATATTTGCACATGCATGAACAGGGAGATATTTCTATGCA
>LPNX011037833.1:312735-323836 GCA_001517045.1 Pseudotsuga menziesii | reverse complement strand
ATATTTTTTTTTCTCTCTCTCTCTCTCTCTCTCTCTCTCTCTCTCTCTCTCTCTCTCTCTCTCTCTCTCTCTCATTGTACTATGTTCTTAGGATTGATCATCTCTTTATGAAGGTTGTTGGGTTTTCTCCCAATTGGGTTTCCCAGGATAAACTCTTTTGTTCTTTGTTTATGTGTTTTGTCTTTCTTCTAGAGATCCTATTGTTCATTTGCAATAAATGTATACTGCTATAATCTTGTTAAAATCTAACATGGTATCAGAGCAGTTTTAGAAGAAGCCATTTATGGGAACTAGGGATTGTCATTTGAAGGCGTTCCCTCATCATTTCTGAAGAAAAATATACTTGTAAAGTTCACTCTAGGGGAGGCACATATTCAAGTGAAGGAAGAATCAAATTCTAAGAAGTTTCATTTTTTTACCTAATTTTGTAGCTACAACTACTGCAAAAATTAGGGCTTCAAGTTTTGAGCTTATCAGTCCACATTTTTTTTCTCAACCTCACCATTCCTCAACTCACCTTGCTCGGGTACATCTATCTATGAGGTTAGTTTCACAAAATTATCACTTTCATTTTTTACCTAGCTCCTACTAGGGTCTATGGTTCATATCTGCAGGAAAGATGATTGGAATGGGTGTTGAAGATCGTCTTGATGGAGGAACCAACTTCATCTCTTGGAATTATAGAGTCCTTCTCATCTTGGAATAAAATGACCTCTGGAATTTCGTCAATGAGAAGGTCCTAGAACCAGAAGCTAGAGATGGCAAGTCCCAATGGAGGAAGAATGATGCCTGAGCTAGGAGAATACTAGTGGACTCAGTTAAAGACCACTTAGTTCCTCAACTTTCATAAAATAATACAACTATGAAGATCTTCATGTTAAGATTTCATATGCTTAGCTAGATATCATTAGTGTTTAATCCAAATTCACAATAGTAGCATATGTATAATCATTGAAATAAACACAATCACAAGATAGACACAGATTTTTCCTGGGAAACCCTTAAGGGGAAGAAAACCCAACAAAACTTTCTCTATATATATGTATAATATAAAACCCCAAAACAGGTGATCCTCCTCCTTGCTGGTATGTATATCTATCTCTCCTATGTGTTATACACAAGTGAGTGTGTGTGTTCAAATGAGGAACACAACTCCTATATTTATACTCTTTTGGTCAGTTGACTTTTACCCTAACAATTCAGCCCCACTAAACTGGTTGGGTCAACTTCACCTAGAAAGACTCAAAACATTATTATATTATATTCATTGGGGTACTATTGACCCGACTTACAATGGAGGTTATACCTCATGACTCTATGATGACCAAATACAATAGTAACATCTTGACAGAGGAATAAGACATCTCCCTTGGGGTACATCAATAAAATACATTTAGAATATTCTTCGAAGTTACAATATTTCAACACTCCCCCTTAATGAGAAGGGTATTCTATTAAAAACAACATCATCAACTATAGAAGTAATGAGAGAGAGCATCTTCAGCAGTATCAAGTTAATACATATATACGTTATAGAAAGTTTTCAACAATCATCAGCAACTAAAACAGTTACTAGAATATATTCAATATCTTCAGTACGGGAACATCATCTTCTACAACATTGAGTCTTCATCTTCTACAACACTCAATCACTTAATCCTTTGCAGCAACACTTTGATCTTCTTGATCCTTTGCAGCAACACTTTGATCTTCTTGATCCTTTGGGACAAAACTTTGATCTTCTCGATACTTCATAGCATCACTTCAATCTTCTCAATCCTTTGTAGCAGTACTTCGATCTTCTCGATCCTTTGCGAAAGCACTTCTATCTTCTCGATCCTTTGCAGCAACAATTTGATCTTATCGATCCTTTTCTGCAACACTACCTGCAGTACACATGATCTCTTTGCAAGATGATCAATCCCTATCACTTTAGGACATATGTCAAAGGATGATGCAATCCTCATCACCCTACTCCCTCTTAGCAAGGAGGGTCCATAGTATCAACTAGCATGATCATCTACAAATGAATTCTGGACCACATCGTCTACAACTGAATGTAGATATCATCTGCAAATGAATGCAAGACCTATCATCTGCAAGGACTCATTGTAGACCATTCTCATCCTATTATAGCTAGGACCAATCCCAAGCGAATGTTATTTTCCATGACATCTACAAGTGAATGTAGGCATACTCTCCATGAGAGAGTATCATCTGCAACTGAATGTAGATATCATCCGCAACTAAATGCAAGACCTGTCATCCGTAAGGACTCATCGTATACCATCCTTAACTTGTTAAAGCTAGTACCACTCCCAAGCGAGTGTTATTTTCTACGACATCTACAACTGAATGTAGGCATATTCTCCATGTGAAAGTGTCATCTGTAATTGAATTCATATCTTTTCTGCAACTGAATGCAGGACCTGTTGTCCATATGGACTCATCGTAGACCATCCTTATCTTGTTAGAGCTAGGATCACTCCCAAGTGAGTTTTATTTCCTACAGCATCTACAACTGAATGTAGGAACACTCTCCATGTGAGAGTACCATCTACAAGACCATCCTCAGCTAGTAAGAGCTAGGACCACTCTCATTAATAGATTGTTATTGTTCACAAGACCATCCTGAAAAGAGGATACTATCGTCCACAAGTGAATCTCAGAATTCATCATCATCTATAGGAGAACTTGGCATTTTTGGTATTATAAAATCACTGCCATCCCATCATCACTCCCCCTTTCTAGGGAAGTTTGTATCATCAACATGCTCCCTCTTTTCGAGGAGGGTTCGTATCATCATCATTCCTTCTTGCAAGGAATATCTATATCATAATCACTGTTCCTCCTTGCGAGGAAAGTATTTTTGGATTACACCAAGTGTGTCATAGAAGTATTCAAAATTTACTCGAGATAGAGGCTTGATCAACACATCAACAACTTGCTCATCGGTACTCACATGCTGGAGTTGTATAGCTCCCTTTTGTACCATATCCCTTATGTAAAAATATCAGATTTGTATGTGCTTTGATTTATCATGGAACACAGGATTCTCTGTCCTCTTTATACAACTTTGTTTGTCACATAGAATCACTGTGGTATCCAACTCCATGTCAAATACAATTGACATCAGCTTCCGAAGCCATATGGCTTCACAACTAGCGGAGCAAGCTGCTATGTACTCTGCTTCAGTCGTGCTAAGAGAAACACTAGATTGTTTCTTTATAAACCATGAGATCATGGCATATCCCAGACAATAACATCCACCTGAGGTGCTCTTCCTGTCTGTGGCACTTCCTGCCCAATATAAATCTGTATATCCATACAGCCTGTAGTCATGATCTCTATCATAGTATAGTCCAAAGTCTATCGTACCTTTTAGGTACCTCATCACATGCTTTGTAGCTATTAGGTGAACACTTCTATGTTTAACTAGATATCAACTTAGGGTGTTCTCAGTAAAGCATATATACATCCTAGTATTCATCAAATACATTAACAACCCAATAATCTATCTGTACTGAGTCACATCCACTAACTCTGATGATTCATCAGATAACAGCTTCAGGTTGGTATCCATGGGTGTGTCCATGGCTTTACAATCCAACATATCAAACATTTTGAAGATTTCCACTGCATACTTTCCCTGGTTCAGAAAGATTCCTTTTGGGCTCTACCACACTTCCATCTTGAGAAAATAGTGCATCAATCCAAGATCTTTCATCTCAAATTATTCACCTAGCTTCTTCTTGCTTTCTGCAATATCTTTTTCATTTCCTGTCAGAAATAGATCATCTACATATAGTAATAATATGAAAAATTCATCATCCATAACCTTAAGGTAAAGTTTAGGATCAGATTTACTTTTGGTAAAGCCCAATATTGTAAAGAAGTTATCTATTCTTCCATACCAAGCTCTAGGAGCTTTCTTCAGTCCATACAGAGCCTTTTTCAACTTACATACATGAGTCCCTCTTTCTTCGACCTCAAATCCTTGTGGTTGTTCGATGCATACTTCTTCCTCAATCACACCATTTGGGAAGGTTGTCTTTACATCCATTAAGTGTACATTCCACTTCATCATGGATGAAAGTGCCATGATGGTTCCGATGGAGGTCACACCTTGCTACTAGAGCAAATGTCACTTCATAATCAATTCCATCTTTCTTACATAATCCTCCAGCCACAAATCTTGCCTTGTATTTTTCAATACTTCCATCAACTGCATGCTTTATCTTGTAGATCCACTTGGAAAATATTACACTCTTGATTTCTAGTTTGGGTACTATATCCCAAACATCATTCTTCATTATTGACTAGTATTCTTCCATCATTGCTTCTACCCATTCTTTACTATGTACAGCTTCCTCATAACTGGTAGTTTCTTGATCTACAAGATCACACATCAAAGCTACATAGTTGGAGAATGGCTTTGATATCTTTCTTGTTCTTGTGGAACCTTCCGGAGCTCCATGCTTCTCTGCTCCTTGTATGATTTCTCACACCCAAGCAAGTTTTCTCTTTCGAGATATATCCATAGTAGGGGTGTCTTGAGGTTCTAGCATATCATGATCTTCTAATGATACTATTTCAGGAGAGGGTTCAACTTGTACCTTTCTAGGAGGTACATCCTCTTCATGTACTTCTTCAAGTTGACACTTCCTGGATTTCTTAAGAGTTGTTTCTTCGTAAAATGTTACATCCCTATTAATATCTATGCGATGGAATATCGATATGTATATCCTAAAGGCTTTGGAGACTTCACAGTATCCAACAAATATTCCCTTCTTTCCGGAAGGATCTAATTTGGTTCTCTTCTCTTTTGGAATGTGTACATATACTAGATAGCCAATTATCTTGAGATGGAACACTTCAGGTTTCTTTCCTGTATACATTTATTCAATATTTTTGAATCCAAGGGCACTGTGAGATAATATGTTGTGCACATACACAGTTGTTCTTGCTGCCTCAACCCATAGATGCATGGGAAGGTCTTGAGCATGAATCATTGTTTTCACTCTTCGAAAATGGATTCTTGATATTGTTTCCTCTTGCACATCCTTTACAAGTACCTTCATGATTGATATTCAAATTTGGTAAACATGTTACCACTTTTCTCACATAGGGTAATTATTTGTAGTTGATGTGAGCCAGCCTTATATGCCATATTTCACTTGAGCTAGTTGTCTCATGGATAAGGGTTGTTTCTGGATGTCCCTTGAGTTTGTACAATCCTCCACAACAGGATTTGATCCCAAAATCCAATGATAGAATCTAACAACATCCAACGTAAAGTATGTTTTTGTCGGTTTTCAATGATGAAAAGTACGGTACCTTCTGATTTCTTTAAACATCATCGGTTTTCCAACTTCCTCATCATAGGTTTTTCGACAACACTTGTGACACTAGTGTGTCGAATATGCAGCACTAGGTCGTCGGATTTGTGACACTAGTTCGTCGGATTTGCGATGACACTTGAAGGCAGATTCATCGGATTTACGACGATAGGTAAAGGGGTGTTTGTTGAATTTTTGATGACCTCAGGCTATTTTTCCAAATAATATAAAGACATATTTCAAATAGTATAAAGCCATATTTCAAATGGTAAGTAGGTTCATATTGTCAGATATTCAAACACTGTCGAATTATAAATATAAACATTTTTAAACATTTTGACATGTTTTCTATAGAAGCAATGGACGGTTTGTGGAAATTATTTATTCCTCGACAGACGGTTTGAGGAATTGTTTTAATCTTCGATGGCCAGTTACAAGAATTTTTTTATTCGAAGGACAGTTTGTGGGAATTTTTTTATTCTTCGACAAACCTCCGTTTGAGAAAATTGTGATGCGTGGAACTTAATTTTTTAATATTGTTGATAGTATTCATTCATGAATTTTGTGACAAAATGTCAAATAGTAATATTCGTGATCCAAACGAACAAAATCGACAATTGCTTGCTAGACTATGGGATGCAGCGAAATGAACGGGTGATGGAAAATGTTATTTTCCATGTACTCAATTTAGGGGATTTAAGAGGAGAATAATATTGATCTCAACATCCAGAAAACATTGCAGGGAACATGGACACGCTGAGGGGGGGAATGAATATCGTCCATTTGTAGGTTTAGCATTATAAAGTTTTTTTATATTCTTTGCTTTGGTAAATATATGTATTATTTTAATATTTCCTATATTAACTTATATCTTTTGATGTATTCATGTATTTATAAAGGAAAGACATCCTATGACATATCATCCAGAGGAAGTGCTTTCAGAACAAGTTCCAAGGGATCATGGAGCGTCTATGTTTAATGGAGAACAAGTGAATGATCATATTGAAGAAGATGATCATACTAATAATGTAGTTGAAGATGATGGTACAAATACATTGATCCATGATTCATTTAATATTATAATGGATGATGACGATGACTATGACCATGATAATGAAAATATTGATGACTTTGATGATGTTCACGATATACCTCTTATCGATAAGGCATATGAAACCCTTTATGAAGGCTCCAAAACAAATCTTCTCTCTATTATATTGTTGTTAATGAACTTGAAGGTTATGAATGGTATTTCAAACATATCAATCACACGGATGCTAAGGTATGTAAAATAATCCATCACATATATACAATTGTAATAAAGTTTATTTGTATTCCTATAATAATTTTATTTTTAATTCATAATTCAAATTAATATGAATGAAGTGTGTTTCATTAATATTATTTATATATTACATTAACTCTATTTTTATTTTTATTTGATGTAGCTTGATAGCTGAATTTTTGTTACCACCATCAAATATTTTACCTCACACATATCGATACTTAAATTCCATCATGAAAGAGATTGGAATGCATTATGAAGCAATTCATGCATGCCTCGATGACCATGTTATATATTATAATAAGCATGAAATTGCAATAGAATGTCTGGAATGTCATATAAGTAGATATTGAACAGATCAAGTAACAAAAATGTACCTCACAAGGTTCTTCGTTATATTCCCATCATTCCACATTTGCAATGATTGCTCAAGTGCAATAACATAGTGCAATTTATGGATTACCGTGCCAGGAACAGAAGTCAAGATGATGTTATTCGAATGCCTGCATATGGTTCTGCTTTTAGAGATATGGAGGAAAGTGGCCTCATATTAAAGGAGAACCACATAATCTTAGGATTTCTTTGGCAGCAAATGGTGTTAATCCATTTCCATCGATGAAATCCATTTACACGGTGTGGCCTATTTTTGTTATCAACAATAGCATTCCTCCATGGTTGTCAATAAAGAGGGAGCACATAATGTTGTTGATGATTAGTCCAGGTATTTTGTGTATACAATTGTTTTATTTCTAATGTGGTTGTGGCATCTCATTTTTCATATTATGTTTCCTAATTTCATATATATATTTTTTATTTTACTCTTGTGCATGGTTTATATATCTTAATGGTTATCATAATTATATATTTTATATGTACTTCAAATCAATCACGTAAGTTCCAAGTCAAAGATATGAATATATATATCGAACCTCTTATATATGAGATACTGAAGTTATGGAAAGGCATCACTATGTATGATGTATCTATACCAATAGGACATCGACAATTTCAATTCCATGCAATGGTTATATGGAAAATACACGATGCCCCAAGGTTAACCCATTTTTGTGGTTTGTATTTTTAAGTTCCACTTTAATTGCATTTAATTATATGAAATAGTTTATATAGTTTATATATAATTATAATAGATATTCCATATCAATATATTGTAGGTCTTCAGACAAAGGGTAAATTTGCATGTCCAATTTGTGGTCCTAAGATCAAATCTCATCGCTCAAAAATCTTAAGAAAGGAGGTGTTTGATGAGTATAGGCATTTCCTCTCTAAGAATCATAGGTATAGAACAACCGAAAAAAATATTTTCAATGGGAAGCAGGAGACTGTGTTAAAACCATGAAGAATGACACCTCACCTTTGGAAGATGCAATACAATAGAAATCGTTAAGCTGCTACGTATGGATCATCGTATATGAATTGTTATGTATTTTACTTCTTATTGCGAGTTGTTTACTGTAGTGGTCATTTGTGATTTTTGTAATTTATTTATAAACTAATATTCATGATGCCCATCGTGATCATGAAAGCATGAATGGGCTTCCACGAGGAATGAAAATTTATCCTATACAATTCAACAGGTTGCCCTACTATGAGCACATACAAATTGCTCATTTGTTTGATACAATGCATATTGGAAAGAATGTGACTGAAAAATTATGGATACTACTGGAGCTAAGGAGTGAGAAAGATAAAATTCTGAAAGCTTTCAAAGACATTCAAGAAGGAAACCATGCAATGAAAGACGTCATTCAATTTCATAGCAACAGGGACCAAATTAATATAAACTCAATTCCATGGATGTTTACGGAGTAGCAAAGTAATGTTGTCAAAGAAGTAATGTGGAAAATTAAATTTCACACTAGATTTTGTACGAACTTGAAGAATATCATAATAAAAAAAGGTGATTTTCTGGGGGTCAAAATGCATGATTGGCACGTCTTCATCAAGTTAATTATTATTGTTATGTCCATATAATTTTTTTCATTTTATTGCATAAATTTGTTTTTTTGTTTGTATACTCTTTGTTTAAAAATGGTGTGGTTTGTATATTGATACAATATGTTCTACCTCTCTCTCTCCCAGACAACTTCGACAACAATGTTAAACAAGTTATATATAATCTTGGGAAATACATGAGGTAACTATCAATTAGTTGCTTGTGCTTAGTGTTTATTTAATTCTTCATATAATTTATATTTGTTTTTGTGCACTAATTCATGTTTTGTAATTTAATGTTTTTTTTGTAAAATATCGTTATTGCTTTGCGCCACTTGTATATGGTTAACATCTAAAGAAATCCACAAAGAAGATATAAAGTATTGGAGGAGAGAAATTCCTTGTCTCATGTGTGAAATTCAGAAGCATCTACCTTCGGCATTTTTCAATGCATAGGAACACTACCTTATACACCAAGTTGAGGATATTGAATTGTGTGGACATGTGCACTCGAGGTCCATGTGGATGGTTGAGAGGTACTTGAAATTTATGAAGGGATTGGTGAGACAATGAGCATGTGCTGAGGGTTGTATGATGGAAGGATATATGGTATACCAAAACATGTTGTATGTTAGTGAATATCTTCCTAATTTAGCATCAAAGCTCAATTTATGTCGCATTTGTGATCCAGAATCCAATAACAATTTTGAAGGGGATTACCTGAAGGGGAAAGGTAGATCGAGGAAGGTGAAAGATAATTATTAGCTAGTGGATGTTAATTATATCGTACATATTCTAATTTCATTTTCAATTTATTGCATCAATTAAGAGCATATACTTTGTTTACAAAATTTACATTTGTCTTGAATTTTAATGTTTATTGTCATCAAGCAGTTGATCAAGAGTGGGATGCAATTCATTTATACATTGCAAACAATCTTGAATGGATGAAGGTATGGATTTAACGATGCAAAAAATAGGGTCATGGAATATAATGGGAAGGTGTGGCTTCATTGTAAAAGAAACACATCGCAATGGAGATACAAATCTTACATAAAGGGAAATCGATTTAGCATATGATTTAAAAGATAAAATGGCCTGCGTATTAATCAATCACTCTAAATATTTTATTTTGAAAATTACATTTTGATGTACATGTTGTTCTTTTCCATGTATGGATGCATAAATATTGAATCGTTGTGTAATATTTTCATGTATTTCTTGTTGTAGGTAAAACACCATAAGGCTATGGTCTACAATGGTTGTAGATATCACATCAAAAATTGGATGAAACAAAGAAAACATCAGATTGTGGGATATATGCAGTCTTTGAGGTGACCAATGTTTCATCTAGAAGTGAAAGATATCCAGAACTCTCATAAAATCGATACTATGGGTATTTGGAAGCTATTCTACAGTGTGACTTTAAACCCTTCAAGGTAGTTCTATTCATTGTCAAATGGTACAAGTTATGATTGAATCAACATGATCCCGATAGAACTATTGTTGAACATGATAATGGATTTACCATGGTAAATACAACATTGTTTGAGCCAGGAACAGAGAGCTATGTTCTTTTAATACAATGTGAACAGGTATTTTACTCGGAGGTTCCAGGTAAAGCGGGTTGGTCATTTATTGTGAGACACAATCCAAGGGGAAGGCCAGTAAAGTATAACCTAGACAATGGTAGTGAATAGGGTGCTCTAGAAGAAGAAGACTACGATGAAGAGCATGATCAACATGAGTTAGATGATCATGATGATCCAGCAGAAGATGTCCAAGAATTAGTTGAATCAGATGATGTAGAAGACAATGCCCATGAAGATTATATCAACGATGACATGATGATCGTAACTAACGTAGATGACGATGATGATATGGCCAATCCTTACAATGTTGACTATGGATCTAATGATACAGATGATGACTTAGATGAAGAAGATGATGAAATATATTGAAAGGTAAATATTTAATTAGACCTATTCTTTTATCTTATTTTTTTTTTAAAGAGTTACTAACATTAATGAGATCATATATTTACAGATAGGAGAATAGACAAGGATACAATAATATTCATCATCCTCAACACCATCATCATCGTCGTCATCATCATCATCGTCGTCTTCATATTCATCATCATCATCATCATCGTCAGCATCTTCATATTCATCATCATCATCATCATCATTGTCATCATCATTGTATTCATTTTCATCATCTTCATCATCGTCATCATCGTCATCATCATCACCATAATCGTCATCACCATCAATGTCATCGTCTTCATTGTCATCGTCATCATCATCATCAACATCAACATCATCATCATATTCTTATTCATCATCATCATCTTCATCATCATCATTATCATCATATTCATCATCGTCATCTTCATCGTCATCATCATCATCATCATCATCATCATCACCATCATCATCATCATCAGCAGCAGCAGCAGTAGCATTAGCATCATCATCATCATCATCATCATCATCATGTTGATCATCATCATCTTCATCAT
>LPNX011037833.1:127735-307735 GCA_001517045.1 Pseudotsuga menziesii | reverse complement strand
GACCCAATTCGTATTATAAGGTGAGGATGTGCATGCATAATAATCCTTATTTATGACTATAAGATGAGGATTTAAAGGGAAGAGGATGTAAATACAAGTAATTTTTATATGTATTTTGGTTGCGCTGAGGACAAATGTTGTGATAAACCACAAACGTTTGGAAGGACGAAGGGAGATTACATCATGATCATGCCACCCATCAAATTGAAGACTATTAATAAGCCAACAATTGTTTTTATTTTATTTTATTAATAACCATTTTTTATCCATGTTGTGTGCCCAATGATACCTCTTTGTAGCAATGCATGAATCGACCTCAACACAGTTTGTGATCCTAGCTACATGCCATTATTTGTATTTGCATAACATCAAGTGTTGTTTATAGTTGTTGTGATTCCATGATATTCATGCAAGAAATGAATTCTTGTAGAGGAGGACTTGTCAAACTGGCCTTTTGAATTTCATTCTGATGAAAAAAGAGTGGACATTGGTAGCGAGGTTCACATAGGCAGTGGGCACAAAGTTTTGATCTCGTTTCGGGCCTAGTAGTAGACTAGTAATTATTATTGGGCATCTTTCCCAGCTAAGTCATGAGTGCATGACATGAGTGAGTGAGTATTATAATTTATCATATTTCCAATATTTTGAATGATGAGTTGAACATTATAGAATAGGAATTTCAACATCTTGAGAAATTGATATGGACTATACGATGGGGCATAAAAAATGGAGGTTGAGACTATACAATGGAGCATAAAAATGTTTAAATGTTTGGTTTTAAACGTGATGTGACTGGATATTAAAAACCCTTGGAGCAAAAAATAATGGTATCGAAAGTAAGGACGGGAATTCACGTGCAAACCATATTAAATCTCCACTTGGAAAACAACAGACTAGGTATGAAAACCATGGCTGTATTAAAGGTTGTAATCATTATTTTGACTTTGTTCTGGTGAAGGAAAAGAGGTTCCCTCATTCTTGCACTGTATTCTTTTATTGCTTGAGCTCTTATGTTCTACTGTCAGTATCCTTGGTGGAGGAGTCTGTAGACTCGGCCTTCATTACGTTCCTCTACGCAGTCTCTACTTGTAAACATACGCCTACAAAGTTGCTAGACTTGTTATCATTTGCAAACCATAGAAGAGGTATTGTAAACTGCTGCATTTTCCACCAGTTAATTTTTTTCCATAGTGTTTTCGCAAAGATAAAGAAGGATTTAACCCTTCGTGTTCACTGAATTATTTTTACAGGTGACTCCTAGGTTGTCTCCTTGCGTTGAGTTTTCTTAACAAAAGGCTGACAATGAAGAGCCTACGACCAGTAATATTTATGGCCTCCTCCATAAGTCTTTGTGGATGCAAGACCAAACAGGACCTACGTTGATAAAAGGGTTTTCTTGTAGCGACTGCTAGATTAATGGTTAACGTTTTGTTTATTGTAACAAGATGGTCTAAGGACCCCCTCTGTCGAAAACTCATAAGTTTGGGGGATAAAAGTTACTGCCGTAATTTCCTTACTATTTTTTATTATAGAATGGTTCTACAAGAACCTTTTATTTATCTATCATTTATAGTGAAATTTGGAAACTAAAGTCGTGAGGCTCTTACTGTTGACTCAAAATCCTGGGATGAAGTGTTGAATTCGCAATTCTTTTGACCATGGGTTGAAAAGGATTCATTGTGAGAGTATTGATTTTGTATTTGGATTTCAGTTAACTGTGTAACTTCTAAAACTATGAATAGAAGTGCTATTCGGGAAATCTCACGACTCTACTAATCAAAATGAATGTTCCATGTCAAATCGATTTATAAGTAACATTAAAAGGTTTTTTACTATTTTGCTCTACTATTTTTGAAATGTTGACACCTTATTCATTACTTTGGTAGTTTAACCCAACGATAGAGTTGGGGGTTCACTTTCCCCAAACCACTAGATTAAATGATAATCTTATTTTAATGACAGAGGAAGAATTCATTAGTTTATATATATATATATATAGTTTATAAAATATAAAAGAGATCATGTGGATAATATTACCCTTCCAAAATAGGTTTAGATCTAAAGTATTAAGGCCTTGTTTAGTTAAGTGCCTTAGACCTATTTTAAATTACCTCTGTTTAAAGGAGCTGGAATGAAAAATACTTTTAAGGTTAACTTCCTACACAACCAGCTTATGGTTTTAGAAACAATGACAGGAACATCATAAGTTTTACATCCTCAAGAGTATGATGTGACTTCTTCCAAAGGAGAAATAAGACCACAAATCCTTGCTGGAAAAAAAAACAACAAAGACTAGAACAAAAATGTTAGTACATATGACCACTACCAAACCATACAAATTCCATTGGTTTTCACCCAATTAAGAAATGAATTTGAGCCATCCTCCATCATATGACCAATGACTCCATTGATGCAATCTTTACACTTAATATTTGTTGCCTCCTTCTCTATTGTGAATTGTCAAAAAAACCACAGCCATAGATCAACTGTTGATTTCCTTGATAACCATAAATCTAATTTCATTGAAGGGGGGCTATATTGAATAAGTTTATTGTTTTTTTGTCATATATATGACAAAAACTACTTATTTACAAAAAAAAAAAAAAAGAATTTTCTTAGTAACTACATAATCCCTAGGATTCCATACATCAACATATTTGCAATAACTAGATTTCCAAATGCAAGTCCCAATGTGTCCTTCCTATAGATATGTTTGTTTTTTAGGAAGGAAGGAGGGGAAGTACTAGGTTTGTTGGTAAGGTAAAACAACCTAATAGGATGGACCACGCAATATTAGGAGTATGTGGTAGAGTAGGCATATCTAATCATACAAATATTAAGGGATCCCCATCGATATAAGTTTAATTATGGAGGGTAATACTTTGTAGTCCAACTAATGTAGCTATGAGGGGTGACATATACATTTCCTTGAACCAGCTTGTTAAAAATATAAGTGTTCCATATTTATATTTTCCATTTATGTTTGTAATTATAAAACTAAGCTTATGGTTTTCTAATGTTTTAATTTAAAAGGAATTCATGCTCATGTTGAGCATATATGAGCTTGGGTTTGTCATCATGGGATTTGGGGAAAGCTGCTTGATCCCCTCCCTTCTCTGTTCGGAATCAAAATATTTATTTCAATATTGATATTCATATGTAAACCCAGATGCAGTCTTAAGTGCAATTGACATGCCTAATTAGTGTTTTTTGCTCAAGTGAAAATACAGTTTTTCTAATCCTATGAACGAGGAGTTCAACAATCAACACCATTGACATCAGATTACATGGAGGGATTGGTGATTTTGATTCAATTCCATTCCCATATTCTCATACATGATGGAATCCAATGAAAAAGCTACAATACTACTAAGCCTGCATTCATAAAAAATGTTGTCTACCAAATTCCTACTCTCCATGTGATGTTTGATGAGGTTGGAACCACTATCAAAAACCTAGGTCCTTCTCAGATGGAATCAAACCCTATCACTTCAATTATTCTCTAGGTTTTGTCTTTCAAAAACCCCAACCCTTCAAGTATCTTCTAGGTTTTGTATTTCACAAACCCTAGCACCTTCCTTCCTTGCATAAAGACAAGTATAAAGACTCCAGGCAAGGTTTTCTTCAAGTTACAATTCATCCAATCAACTCCAAATGAAATGGACCTTTTCTCACTTGTGGCATCATTTAAGAAGAGGAGCACTCCGCATTTGAGGCTCTTTGTGCATGCATCTCTAGGTCACACCACTCCAAGAAGCCTTGCAAGTCATCTAAGAAAGAGTTATCATGTTACGAGAGGACAAGTGGCATGTTGGTGAATATGTCAAGCACATTTGAACTCTTCAAGGCTAACATCCTATGTTTTTGGCATCATCCTCATCCTCATCATAATCATCGTCATCGTCATCATGGCTAGCATCATCATGATGAGAAGGAGTATGAGTATCTTGATGATGGATTATGAGTATGATTTTCTCTTTTGCACAATAATCTACATCTACAATTAACACATATTAGTGTCAGAAAAAAAAAATTCAACTAGTGATTGATTTATCAAAAAGTCATTCCTCTTTTCCTAGATAAAAGTATATAATTTCAATTAAAAAATGCTATGATGTGGCATGAAACTATATAGGTTATGGTAACTTGTCCCGTAATAAGGCCCAATTTAATTGAAAAGGCAAGATTAAGGTGACATAGCCATAAAAATGATAAGAGGCCCATTTCCATGTAGACTTAGAAAACAATTAAAGACAGCAACTGTTTGACTTCATAGAGCACATAGAAATGAAATTTGCTTAACTTCATGGAAACACATTGTGCAAATCACTAGGGCCATTTGAAAAATGCATTAATTCCTTCTCTGTATAGCAAATTGATCTTTTTTTCTATGTGATTGGGGGTTTGGAAATGCATTGGGCGTACTAGGGTTTCAAATTTCATAGTTTCCTTAGAAAATATCCTTTGCATGTCCCCATCCACAATATAAAATGTAAATGCATTCTCCTCAACACCAAACAAAATTCTTGACCACTATCTACCCTAAAGTTATTTCCTTTAATCTGATAAAGGACACAGTCCAGGATCTGTTGTGGAAAGCATGTTCAATACTTTTCACAGAATCTTAGAAAGCAAGTTTTCCATTTCCACAGGTTAAGTTGAAAGAGAATTCTAGCATCTATCAGGTAAGGGTTGAGGAGATGAATATGTATCCAATCAGAACAATTCTGCTACTTAGATGGCAAAAGTTTGGGAACAAAATTCCCAAACACTGTCAACCCTAAAATTATTTCCTTTGATTCGATAAAGGAAAAATATGGAATACATAACTTTGGTTCGTCAAAACACCCAAAAAATGAATTTAATTTCGAGAAATTAAAGGTTTCTTACTTGTTATTATGTCATTGCTCATATTCTAGCTTTTTTCTCCTCTGCTCAGCTTTCCTAGCTTCAAACTCATCTCTACTCAAAACTGGATGAGCAGAGTTGTAATTACCCATACCATAATCCATAAATTCTCTGAAATTTACAAACTTGCTCAGTTAGAACAAATCTATTCAATATTATCTAAAGTCAAACGATTAAAAATTGAAATGACTCTACAAAGTTAAGAGTAAGGCTAGCTCAAAATAGGTAAATTCTTGGCAAACAAACCCACTAAAAACTAGGTTTCAAAAACAATTCAGGAACGTGTTTTTTATTCTAGGTTTGGGTATGTGTGTATAGTTTTTTATTTTACAATTCAAACTTGACTAAGTCTTGCACAATTCTCCAAGCATGTCCATGTCTGCCAGGCCTGGCTAATACCAGTTAAATAGCAAATTAAGATGTGTTTGACCATGTTTTCAAACTTAACAAGTTATGGCCATTTTGACCAAGTGTAATCATCATGCTTGACTCAACAAGTCAAAATAAGGTAGTCAAAATACTCAGCAAATTCTTGTAAGTACAATCCTATATCTAAAAAAACATTTAAGATATAGTAAAATAAATCAATACAAAATAACACCTCACCTTTGAATAGGAGGGAGAAAACCTAGTATATATCCATGTGCTCCATATATATCTGTTGGCATAATATGTCCACTAAATGGAATTTCAAAGGGATTAGGTCCATGAACCATGTATGGGAAACCACCATTACATTCCATGTAAGCCTCTGGTCACCACTGTGCACCAAGCCAAGAATTATATGTAGTATGTGCAACATATGGCATCATACACCCTTCAGCACCAAAATATTGTGATGCTCTCCACTGCATCTCATTGGTTGTAACAATGATAAAGCACCCGACACCATTTACAAATGCATCCATTGGCTTCTAATTAGGAAAGAGAATACAACACAAAAACATCCTATAACACTTTCCAATACATCAATTTCCTAATTGAAAAGAAATATAAAGGTGACTTACTAGTAGAGAGTTTTTGAGCTCGCTTATTTTTCTTCTTTCTTGCTGAAAAACAAGCAAAGTTTGAAGTGCATGAGAAACACAGCTACAGATATATATGTACTTATCATGGATAAAAAAATCCACAAAGCCATAAATCCAAAATAACCACCCCAATAAACATGCTAAGTAATAACTACATGTCTCAACAACATGAAACTTCTGATGGACTTCTTCCTTAACCTATGGGGAACTCTCCTGCAATAAAGGCTCTTTTGTGCTCATAGACTCATGTGTTGGCTCAAGCGGCTCAACTGTTTTTGTAGAGCATTTGTTCTCTGATGATTGATGTGGATGGTTAACAGTTGTATTTTGAAGCAGACTAAAACTCTAAAACCCACATGAATTTCAGAAATTAACCACAGTAAAATTGAATATTGAATGATGATTTAATTACAATGATGAGAAAACCTTTTATAGGTAAAAAATACACCGTTTCACTGAAAGGGTGTGATCCTATGTTTTAATTAATACTACATTAATATTAAAATAATTGCTCATAATATTAGACACATAACATTGCCACCGTCTTTTAGAATGCTTTGTCCTCAAAGCAAGGGTAAGGACGGGTATTGTTGATGAAACTGTTCTCTCTCCCATGATGCGTCTTCATCTGGAAAATTATTCCACTTAACTAGATATTCCTTGAGTGTTCTAGAACGGAGTTTTGTTTCTCGGATTGCAATGATTGCCTCGGGTTCCCAAATGACCCTTCCTTCGTCATCTAAAATAGGAAGTATTGTTTGTACTATTTGATGTTTACCCAACATTTTTTTGAGACATGATACATGGAAGACATTGTGGATACGAATTTTATCAGGTAACTGTAATTTATATGCCACTTGACTAATCTTCTGGATAATCTGGTATGGTCCATAGAACTTTGGGGCCAACTTGTGTTTCCCTCCACTTTTAAGGGATACTTGTTTATAGGGTTGGAGTCTTACGAATACCCAATCTCCTACTTCAAATTCTCTTTCGGTTTTGCGTTGATCTGCTTGTTGCCTCATGTGATTCTGTGCCTTGATTAAGTTATCCTTTAGTAATTCAATTTTTTTTTGGGATTTCTCTAGTTGGTTCCTTACTTCTGGAACATTAGTGTCGTTCAGAACTAACTCTTTCCAATTTGGAGGTTCATACCCATATAACGCTTGGAAAGGGGTCATTTTTGCGAAGGTGTGGTATGTTGAATTGTACCACCATTCTGCTAAGTGTAACCATTGAGACCAATGGTTTTGTTTATCTGTTACGAAACAGCGTAGATATGCTTCTAAGCATTTATTTACGAATTCAGTCTGACCATCTGTTTGGGGGCGGTAAGTTGAGCTCATATTGACTGATGTACCCATTTGTTTAAAGAATTCCCTCCAAAATTTTCCATTAAATTTTGCATCTCTGTCGCTGACGATGACTTTTGGGAAGCCATGCAATTTGTAGACATTTTTGCAAAATACTTCTGCAATTCGTTTTGTCGTGTCTATTTTTTTTATTGCCATGAAGTGAGAAAATTTGGTTAATCGATCAACGACTACAAGGATCTTGTCCTTTCCTTCTGACGGAGGTAACCCATCAATGAAATCCATTGATATCTCTTCCCATTTCTAGTTTGGAATGTGTAGGGGTTGGAGTAACTCTGGGGTTAAAACATTTTAACTTTTGTTTCTCTGGAAATTGTCGCATTCTGCCACATATTGTTCAATATCTTTCTGCATTCCCTTCCAGAAAAATGACCTTTTTGCATTATAATAAGATTTGAAGAATCCTACATGTCCGGTGGCTGGTGAATCATGGGATTCTTTTATTGCTTTAACCTTGAACTTAGAGTTTTAATTCAAATAAATCCTCC
Source organism: Pseudotsuga menziesii (assembly GCA_001517045.1). Lineage (NCBI taxonomy): Eukaryota > Viridiplantae > Streptophyta > Pinopsida > Pinales > Pinaceae > Pseudotsuga > Pseudotsuga menziesii. Next base: position 299,938 of record LPNX011037833.1, on the reverse strand, counting down.
CCTTATACCAAAGAATATCATTTTTCCATTCAAACTTGGGGTCACGATTGGAGTTGTTAATTATAGCGTTTGTTTCTAGGTCCTTGGTGTATTCACTTCGTATTTCATTCAGCCATTCTAGAATTGCAACTAAGATGGAGTAAGAGGTAATATCCTCATCTTTTCTGGAGAGTGCATCTGCGAGTACATTTTCCTTCCCTTTATGTGTATTATTTCCATGTCGAAAGCAGCAATTTTTTCTATCCACTTCTGTTGTTTTGTGGAAAACGTTTTCTATTGAAGTAGGTATTGAATACTATTATGGTCTTTGCAGATCATGAATTTTCTCCCTAAGAGGTATTTTCGCCACTTTACCAATGCCTGCATAATTGCCAGCATTTCTTTATCATATGTAGACTTCAATTGTTCTCGCTTGTTTAATTTCCTGCTCTCAAAATCTATTGGGTGTTCATCTTGCATTAGTACTACTCCCAACCCATAACCTGAAGCGTCACATTCTATCACAAATGGTTTGGAGAAGTCTGGGGTAGCTAATATAGGTGTGGAGGACATAATTCCTTTTAAGGCTTCAAAACATTTTTTCGCTTATTCATTCCAATGGAATGCATTCTTTTTTAGAAGGTTGGATAAGGGTGTGGTTCTATGCACATAATTCCTAATGAATCTTCTGTAGTATCCTGTTAGCCCAAGGAATCCTCTTAACTTGGAGATGTTAGTAGGGTTGGGCCATTCTGTGATGGACTTGATTTTTTCTGGATCAACCTTGACTCCTTCTTTAGATATTACGTGCCCAAAATAGCTCACTTCTTCTTTACCGAACGTGCATTTGGACATCTTGGCGTAGAACTGATTATCTTTTAAAATAGAGAGCACCTGTTCTAGGTGTGTGAGATGATCCTTCCATGTCTTACTGAATATAAGGATGTCATCGAAAAACACTAATACAGACTTCCTTAGGAATGACTGGAATAGGTTATTCATGGTTGCTTGAAATGTTGTTGGATCATTAGTTATCCCAAAAGGCATTACCTTAAATTCGTAATGTCCCTCACGAGTTCGGAAAGCTGTCTTCGCCACATCTTCTAGCCTTACTCTAATTTGGTAATATCCTGACCTTAATTCTAATTTTGAAAAGTACCTTGCGCCATGCAGTTCATCCAACATTTCATTGATAAATGGAATGGGGAATTTGTCTTTAATAGTTATTTTGTTTAGTCCTCTGTAATCATTGCATAGCCTAAATGATCCATCCTTCTTTTGTACCAGTACTACTGGTGCAGCATAAGGACTTCAACTTTCTGTAATCACTCCACATTTCAATAAATCACGGATTAATCTTTCAATCTCTATCTTATGGTGGTGTGGATACCTATAGGGTCTAACATTGACAGGGCTGGATCCTGACTTGATTTTGATGACATGCTCAATCTTCGTTTCTGGTGGTAACTCCATGGGGAGGTCTTCGAATACTTTTTTGTATTTTTGGATTAATCCTTGGATCTCTGGATGATCTTGTTTAACTACTTCTGAAGTTAATAATTCCATCTCCTGGCATTGTACTACATATGCTGGTGCTCCTTTTCAAATTAGCTTGTCCATTTTGTGGGATGACACAATTTGCGTCCGAGGGGGTTGGAACCCATATAATTTGTATCTTTCTCCTTGCCATTTAAACTTTATAAAGTGTTCTTGGTGGTTTGTTGAGTAGGTACCTAGTGTTTGCAACCACTGAATTCCTAATACTGCATCAACTCCTCCTAAGGACACTGCATAAAATTCTGACTCATGGTTATAGTCTTGTATTTGCAGCTTAACTTCGTGGCATTTCCCTACTTTTTTTATCTTCTTTCCATCTGCTACCATTACTTTCATGTTGGGTACTGGATATATGAAAAGTTTAAGCCTCTTTGCAACACTTACGTCGATGAAATTATGGGTGCTTCCTGTGTCGAATAGGACTACAACATTGTTATTTTTTATATGCCCTTTTAATTTTAATGTTTGTGGTTGGTGTATTCCTATTATGGCTGCAATTGATATTTTGGGAGTTTCTTCATCTTCTAAATCTGACAAGGGATTTTCGATGTCACAAGTTTCTTCTATGTCAGATTCATCGCTATCTGACTTGTCTTCTTCTTCTGCTTCACATTGATATAAGTTCTTGGTCGTCTCTTTTTTTAAACATCTGTGTCTTGGGTCCCACTTCTCTTCGCAATACTTACACTTTCCTTCTTTCATCCGTTGGGATTCTAAGGTGGTTTTGTTGTCATTCCTCAGATGTGGTGGCTGGTATTTGGTGTCGGTTTTCGTATTTGGAATAGACCTTCTATCTTTGTCATGGTTTTTGTTCCACACTTTTTTTAATTTTTCTTCAATGATTTTTTCCTTGCGTCTCGCCTTGTCCAAGGTTGATACATTTAGTAGCTCTAGTTCATCTCTTATAGGGTTTTAGTCCATACACATAAGTCTAGAGGCATTGACCGTCTATGTGTTCTGGCACACGTGTCGCCAGGGATTCCCATTTGTTGGTGTATTCGTCGACATCGCCTTTTTGCTGCAGTCTGGTAAGTTTTGCAAAGAAGTCTTTTTCTTTAATTCTTCAAACCTCTTAAAGAAATCATTTTTGAATGTTCTCCACTTGCGCTTAGTTTCATGTGTTGTAACCTTCCACCACATGTATCAGTTGTAAGCCCGCTCTTCTAGTTGCATAGAGGCATATTTTATCATTTCCTAGTCAACTGTGATATTGTGTATGGAAAAAAATTCTTCTGCCTTGTTGATCCACGCCACGCTCCGTTTTTTGTCTCCATTGAATTTTGACAATTCTAACTTGGGTTTCATTTGATATCCATTCCTTTTTGGAGGAGAAAGTGACTGCTCATGATTTGGAGAGAGATCGTGATCGAACTCTTCTTGTGGACTTCCTCTTTTGGGTGGAATTGTCTTATGGTGCCTTGAATTTGAGGATGGTTGGTATTCCTTTGACATATTGCACACTAATGTAGTAATTGTGTTTTCCAAATGATGCTCAAGTTTGCTTAACCCAGATTCAAACAATACTTTGATGTTTCTTTTTACACCTTCCATCTCCCAAGATACTGCTTCATTGACTTCTTTTTTGACAGTCTATGATAATTCGATTTTGCTTTTGTGTAGTTCTCTTTCAATTTGGTTGAGTCTTGAGTGTAAACCCTCAATATTTTTAGAACCTTGGGCTTGGTTAAGCTCTAATTTCACCATTCTTTCTTTAATTTCATTCATATCTGCCATTTTTCTTGTGCATGGAGGAATTTTGTTTTATTAAGAATGGTGAGGTTTAAGGAATAATAATTAATTATTATATAATAAAATATTTATTTTCCCTTATGTTTTGTAAAATGTGAGTAGATTGGGTGGTTGGGAGGGATGAGCGTTACATTCCCCACCTAAGTTCAAATCTCACTTTCTCTTTACACTTTTTTTTTGGGGGGGGGTACTTTTACCTTTTATTTTTTTAAGGACAAGGTCCTATTTTTTAGGGAAGCCCTAGAAGCTTGAATAGTAACCTCACTCTGATACCACTTGAAGCGGACTAAAACTCTAAAACCCACATGAATTCTAGAAATTAACCACAGTAAAATTGAATATTGAATGATGATTTAATTACAATGATGAGAAAACCTTTTATAGGTAAAAAATACACCGTTTCACTGAAAGGGTGTGATCCTATGTTTTAATTAATACTACATTAATATTAAAATAATTGCTCGTAATATTAGATACATAACAGATTTTTTTCAGAAATGTTGTTCTGAGTGTTGGGGGTTTTGTAAATGCATTGGGTGAACTAGGGTTTCGAATTTCATAGCTGCCTTCATTTGAACCATAGTAGTTGGGGTTTCAAATTTCATAGAGCACTTTAAGGGTGGTTTGTTGAAACCTTATTCAACTGGTTTAGACAGAATGGATAGAGGTAGGAAAATTAGACAATAGGTAATGGGAAAAATACAATGAACATGCAACAAAATATAGACAATTTCATTTCCCAACATCTATCCCCAGTTGAATATTTTGCAGGTCCGATCTACAAATTTTGCAATAAACTTGTCCCAATATCCTGATTCATCTTCATCCTTGAGAGTTTCCCATAAAAGTGGACAATGGACCTTGAGTCATATCTAGTGAGTACCCAATGCCTTTACACAATCTATGTACCTATCAACTTTGTCCAAGGCCAATCTGAATGTAGAGAGGGAAAGAGGCTAACTTTTCTCCATCTCATTAGTAAGTGATTGTTGCCTTCGCTTGATATAGAGGATGGTTTCCATCTTGTTATTAGCAATCCAACTTTAATACAAGGATATAGATGTAGTTTGTATCCCTGTTATTAGAAATATTGACACGTTCAGAATCAACCACTTAGGAAGGTCTAAATCTCCACGCGAGCTGCAAAATGGGAGTGTTGTTGTTAGTCTGGGATTATAATCATTGTTATCAGTATTTTTCTGGCTATAGTGTACATGGATATTGGCTATTGTTAAATGTAAAATGGAACTGGTTGAAGGACTTGGAGCTAAATGTAATGGTTTTAGAGAAGATAATAAAATGAGAGATTGGTTTCCCTCTTTAAAATTTATTTTGTATTATTATATGAATGGTGTGTGATGCATAATGTTCAGTTAGCACCATGTATTGCATTTTTTTATGTTACAATCAGATGTGAATTCCTATATAATGGGCATGTATGTTTACACAAGCTCTGTAAAAGTTCAAATAAGTCATATCAAGTCTACAATGTCCTTAATTAGATCTCCATCATTTCACATAGGTCTAGGAAGTGATTTGGGTGACCTTGAGACATTCCTCCCCTCTAGGAGAACTGAAAACGTTAGTGCAATATACTACAATGGTACCATTTATTTTCCTCTGTGTGATAACCTTAGTATTAATGTTTGCACCAACAAACAATTTTCTTGTCAGGACTGATTCTTAAACATGGATGTGCTAATTGAATGGGAACCTTGGTCACAAAGATTCAAATCTAGGATTAGTGGGAAAATAGATTTGAATATTTCATCCTACAAGAATCCATTTGTAGGGTTGGAATACCATAAAGCTTAAGGAGTATGTCTTGTGTAGAGGACCTATATTAGGACAATACAATTTGTTTGGTGTAAGTTTTCACTAAGCCTATATAAGTTTCTTAAGAGGCTTGCAAAAACCCCATAATATCAATATTGGAGGAAGAAACATGTTTGCTACATTATTGCAGACCTAGTTAGATTGAACCATTTGGATCATTGACCAAATCAAACTGTTGAATTTTGGGTTTAGAACACAATTAATGTGTACATTGTAGAATTTGTAGTAAATAATAACCAATCATTTTCAAAGGAAGAATAAAACATCAAGAAAGGGCTACAGAGGAGGATTATTAGAGAGATCCCAGTTTGTATTAAGGTTTATATGGTGGAAGTAGGATTTCTTCCATTCATTACAACCCACATGGATGAGTAAATCCTTACACCCTAAGGGAATAGTAAAGGATAGGTGATAATAAATCCTTACACCCTATGATTATTATCACATAGGTGATAGTTTTAGTAGTGTGCAAGTTGGATCAATGGTGGGAGGAGTTAGCAGTAGCTTGGGAGGGCCACCACAATCTACGACTATCTTAGGAATGTCATCACAATCCACGACCAGTCCTAGATGGCTTATATAGTCACAACCCAGCCCTTAGAGGGATTACACAATAATTCCCAGCTTCTAGACGATATATACAGTGATAGTGCAGCCTAGGAGGATCATACAAAGTCATGTCTCGACTACAAATAGGTCACAAACTAGGTATAGAAGCCCCCAAAAATTGTAAAAACCTTAAAATATGCCCTAAAATCCCTAAAACAAACCTTCCACCAACAGTCCAAGGGATGCCTTTTCTTGCCGTCAACACCCTTTCTATGGACTTAAAACAGCCTCGCCTGCTCACATTGGCCCTCAGCCCTCTTTGGTTCCAAGCTATAACAACCTTATTCTAGAAATATATAGTTTGCAAATTCATTTTGTAGACTGTCTCTAAACACTACCCTAATCCTCCAACTGCACACATCGCAAACAAACAGTTGGTTTAAGTTAAAATCAATGATAAATAGCATATTTCAGATGCACACTACCTAGGGAACTTCCTACAGTACATTTCAGACCTCATATTCAAACACATGTTGTTCTCTTTCCTTTATTGACATGAATGGACAGTCTTACAACTGAAAGGTAATTGCATAATTAAATGAGGGATGTTACATCCATTTGACATGACTGTCATAAGTGTTTGGTGTTGTGTTTGGATATATGATAGACATAAAGGATTTATCTATTTTCTAATTATAAGTATCTCAAGGTTAATTGCAACTACCTAGATACAAGGGCTACCAAATCAACCCTATCCCATCACTTGAACACTCACCAAGGTTGCTCCCCTCTCTTATGGAATTTATTATTATTTTGGAGGAGTTTTTCCATCGTTTCAAACATGGCAGAGTTGATCCTTGATACTTATATATTATCCCAATAACATGGTTGTGTGGGGGCTATTTTACGATGGAGTTCTATATCAATCCCACTGTTTGCACCCTTCTCTAGGGCATGCCTTCTTTGCAGTTGTTTTTAGTAAGAGTCTGATTTGTTTTAAGAATGAAATGGCCCTTTGCTCACGTGTGGCATCATTTAAGAAGAGGAGCACTCCACATTTGAGGCTCTTTTTGCACACATCTCTAGGTCACACCACTCCAAGAATCTTTGAAAGTCATCTAAGAAAGGGTTCTCATGTTAGGAGAGAACAAGTGGCATGTTGGTGAATATGTCAAGCACATTTGAACTCTTCAAGGATAACATCCTAAGGTTTTGGCCTCATTTTATTAATTTTTTTTTTGGTGGTATTTGGATGAAAACCTACAAAAGAATAACATATCCTCATTTGCAATGTGTTTCTTCCATTGTGGAGAAATGTCCTAGGCCATTGGGTTGAATGCTGAAGATATATTTGTTGATTTGGACCTAGAATTTGGGATATTCAAGGCTATCATTTTGCATTATAAGGTTGTTGTCATGTACTATTTTTTATTTTCCTACCTGAAAAATACTTCTGCTAATATAGTGTTTATTAGCCATCATAGGAGGGTTGTGAAGGGTGATATGTTTTTCCTCTTAAGACTTGATAATATCAGGTCTGAATTGTGCAATGTATGGACTGATTATTAAATGGAATATTGTTTCTTTATTGGATATATTCAACTTTAATGTTATAATTTGAGGCACATATATAATGGAATTGTTGTAGTGTATTTTTCAGCTTTGCACAATGGATGTAAGTGTAAATTGCAAAACTATAATGGCCAAGCCTTAAAAATATTGTAGAAAAATCTTGGCATGCCTAATCAGGGATTTTGGCTCAAGTGAAAGATACAGTTTTTATAAGCCTATGAACGAGGATTTCAATAATCAACACCATTTACATCGGGTTACACGAAGGGCTTAGTGCATTTGATTCAATGCCATTCTCATATTCTCATACATGATAGAATCCAAAGAAAAAGATACAATCCCGCCAATCCTGCATTCATAAAAAGTGTTGTCTACTGAATTCCTACACTCCATGTGATCCTTGATGAGGTTGGAACCACTATCAAAACCCTAGGTCCTTCTCAGATGGAGCCAAACCCTAGCACTTCAATTATCCTCTAGGTTTTATCTTTCAAAAACCCCAACCCTTCAAGTATCTTCTAGGTTTTATCTTTCACAAACCCTAGAACCTTCCTTCCTTGCATAAGTACAAGTATAAAGACTCTAGGAAAGGTTTTATTCAAGTTACAATTCATCCAATCAACTCTCACATGATTATACATGAACACTAGAACTAAAGACACTCTCCTTAGGGCTCAAGTCCCAACATATTATAGATATGAAATTTACTTATTAACAACAAATTGTTACAGCCACAAATCTGCCCTCTTAGCTTCTATACACTTGTCAAATCACTCAACAAAATTAGCTAACTATTTGTTATAAATCAACATACCAAAAAGCCCTAGAAACTACTCATTCACCATGAGAGTATACTTTGAAAACCAACTCTTCAAGTACACAGTCTGGACAAGAATGTACACTTGACATATACATAAAAATGAAGTTACAAGTACATACCAATAACTTATCACAATTTGGTACAAAATCATCCTTCAAGCTTATCCACAAGATAAGAGTCTCCCATGCATCCAAACCCTAGAAGCTAGGGTGTCTACCACCAATAGAAAACACTAATGAGCAATACAAAGGCCTAGCAATGTATCCCACCAAGCTATCTAGCCACACCAAAATCCTTAAAACAAGTTAGCACCAACACCAACAAGTCCATTATTGATCTTTCACCAAGCTTGCATCACACAAACTCTCCAAGCAAAGTGCTCCAAGACTCCTCTAGGGTTTCTTTGACACAAACCCTAGGTCCTTCTCACATGGACTCAAACCCTAGCACTTCAAGTATCCTCTAGGTTTTATCTTTCATAAACCCCAACCCTTCAAGTATCTTCTAGGTTTTTTCTTTCACAAACCTAGCACCTTCCTTCCTTGCATAAAGACAAGTATAAAGATTCAAGGCAAGTTTTTCTTCAAGATACAATTGATCCAATTGACCCTCACTTGATTCTACATGAATAATACAATTAAATACTCTCTCCTCCCTTCATATATAATAGGTGAGGGAGGCCAACAATAGTAAAGGTGACTAAATCCACAAGAAACCTAAAATATTGTCAAGATATGGTCTCCTCTTGAAGTCCTCTATGTCCAAGGTGTACACATGTTGAGACAAGGCTCCTTAGGGGGTGTGCTCTCCAAGCATGGGTTGCATTTACATAATCCTTTTGTAGAGACCACCCATATAGGGATTGCAAAACCATGGATTGGTTTTACCTTTCCTTTCCATATTATGAATTAGATAGGAATTATCTGAGTACAACAAATTTTTGTCGCTGATTTTTCCAGTCATCTTCACCATCTCAAATTTTGGAAATTTCATCTAGTTTTGTGCACATATATTTTTTTTGCATTATGGAAATGTTGTTGAACAACAAGATAAACAAATCAGTCAATTCCAGCAATGTAACTTGAGGCAGTTTCATTTTGATTTCATTGCAAAATAATTCCAGCCAAGAAACCCTATATTTTTAGATGCATTTGTGGGTAAAGGATCAGCTCTTGAGGCATTTTTTAGGTAGGAAATGAGATAGTACAACAATTTTTTGTTGCTGATTTTCCCAGCCATCTTCACCATCTCAAATTTTGGAAATTTCATTTAGTTTTGCACACAGATGTTTGTTTTTGCATTATGGAAATGTTGTTTAACCAAAAGATAAACAAATCAATCATTTCCAGCAATGTAACTTGAGGCAGTTTCATTTTGATGTCATTGCAAAATAATTCCAGCCAAGAAACCCTATATTTTTAGATTCATTTGTGGGTAAAGGATCAACTCTTGAGCCATTTTTTAGGCTGGAAATGAGATAGTACAACAAAGTTTTGTCCCTGATTTTTCCATCCATCTTCACCATCTCAAATTTTGGAAATTTCATCTAGTTTTGCACACACATATTTGTTTTTGCACTATGGAAATGTTGTTGAACAACAATATAAACAAATCAATCATTTCCAGCAATGTAACTTGAGGAAAAATTCCATTTCCTTGTTTAAACATTTTTGTTCATGTCAAGATGAGAATATTGTGCTGATGGAGGAGCCTACATCTTTCTCTTGAAGATATTGTTGATAATTTTGCATGTTGGCACCCTCATGTTGATTATGTTTAAACTTTATAAAATCCCTATCCAATCTTGGATGGAAGAGGCTTGTGGGAAGACTTGCCATGCATGTTAAATGTTTGATGATATTGTACATGCTCATGATATCGTGATGAATATTGTAGCATGTTTTCTCATGATGATTATTTGCAATTTACATTGATGAGTTATAAGAACACATCTAGGAGAACACCTATGATTATGATGATTGCTCTAAAGTATGTCGTTGTTGCACAAAATAAAAAATACACGTATGGGTGTCAAATTCACAAGCCCTAGATTCAACATGAGACCCACTTCCCAACACCAAATCAACAAGGGGTATGCATTTATTTGAATGCTTGAGCACCAATGTTTATATTTTCATTTCAAGATTGTCTAGCAAATATCAATATCTTTAACAAATCCCCCACCTGTACCATCAATTTCATGATAATGTGGTCGACACCTCAAAATGCCTTTATACTCCAATAGAGCAGATAATGGCACCTGAATTACATTCGCAGTGGAGAAACACATCCCATATCTTCTAGAGCCATTTTTCCTATACCCTTCGGTGCTCATACTAGAAATTTCCATTTAAATCGGGACCTCGAATTGGGGTTTATTTGTTAAAATTATGGGGCCTCTACTTAGGGTTTGGTAGATACAATGTCTAAATCTAAAAGTCCTCCCTGGGCCTCCAAACCCAGGTCTCACTTGTAAAAGTTGTAAATCAGCATAAAACCTTAGTTTGTTTTTAAAAAAGTGTTCATCCCTAAAGATACACATCTACCATATGAAGGATTTGTTCCCCATTATTAACCCTTATTTGAAAATTGTTATTCAATGATTGAAAAATGATCATGCTTGATGATAAAAAGAGGTATAGTCCAAAGAGTAACATCTAAGATGTGTGCATTGAGTTATTCGGTTCATTGGATACATGGGTGAACATTAAAACCAGGAAGTGTAAAACCATGCATAAATATATGATCTTCGTAGACACTTGTGTAAATATCAAGAAAATAGTTAATGAAAAAATGAATAGATAAGGGTTGAGTTATTTGGTTCATTGGATATAGGGGTTGAATCTATTATTAAAAATTTGTTACAATTTAATAAAATTTAGTTTAGGAGTTGGAAGTTTATCTAAGTTATATGTAAGCCTACAAGTGTAGAGTAAGGAGAGAGGAGTGTCCAAGAAAATGAATTATCGATCCAATGTAGAGTGGAGAAGTGACCTAGAAGTTGTGTGATCAGGTCGGTGTAGTGATAGAAGCTCTCAGAATGTGAACTCATCTATAGAATTTGGAGAAATTAATGCATTTCGTCAGATATCCGACATATATGCTATACTACCAACATCTTCAATTCATTTGTTATATGACTTTAGCCATGTCTATAGGGAGCACAATATGAGTGCATACTATTTATCCAAGGAAGCATTGAATATGAAGGTTGGCCTCCTCTCCTTCTCGTAACTTTTAGAAGGAGAAATCATTGAGGAAGGCATGATACAGTTAATTTAAGAGCTTTTTTATTTCTGTGGCATAGTCTTTTTTTATTCTTTCTACTATGGGATACATCAGCGTCTTTTTTGTTTTAGCTGGGGATATAGAGTTTGTTTTCATCCCCTCCAGAGTGTGTTTTCTCCACCCTCGATGCCTCCTTGGATAATTTGTTTGGGCTCCTTATGTACTCTATGTGGTATTACTAATTTAGTCATCTTGGGATTGTGGGTTCCATCCCTCCCTTTGGGAAATTTTTTGATACTTATGATCTCCACTTTTTACTGGACTGACTTATTGTCAGGACTATGTAAAAGTTACCTTTGATTCACTATTGAATATCAAGGAACGCCTCTTTTTCTTCTAAAAAAAGTTTTAGAATATTTGCAAATGATTTTATCACATATATTGACATCCGTAAACTGGGCATTTAATATTTTTGGGTGAGGAAACAAACAAAATTAAAATCAATACACCTAAGAAAATTGTAAAAAACATAGTTTGTATTTTGAGATAAATTGGCTGAAGCATTTTCTATGGAACGACTTGTTATCTATACCGTGTTAAAGGACTATGTGATGAACTGTTATACTAGGGAATTATTGATATTGTTCAAGATAATGATATAACCATTATGTCATGCTTATAAGTCTTTCCAAGTTTTTTGCTGGTATTTTGCTATTATTTTTCAATTTGTTTTCCAGCCATGGTACAGGTAGAACCAAACATGTATTTGTCAGACTTGTCTTCCTCCAGCGAGGGGAGTTTGGGAAGGATAGATGAAAGTGAGACATACAGTAGGTCTACAAGGGCTAGATCAACTAGATGTCATAAGATCAGAAGAAAATTGAATAAAAACATGGAATTTTTTCTCAGAGGAGGTGGGTCATGTTCCTATGATGATGAGACAGTAGGAGACATCGAGGTGCCCTTAAGGTACAAACACCTAGTGAAACAATGGGTACCTAGGGATATTCCTCAAGTAAACATTGATTTTTGTGTGAATTAGAGGATATATAGAATTACACCATCATCATTACATGGATTGGGTTGTTTTGCATGGATGGCATAAAGGTTGGATATGGAAGATGTACAGAATTGATGGAGTATGTTGGACCCTCTTACAACTACAATGATTGAATGTTCTTGGTCCAATATACACGAAGTATGCGTGGATATGGGTTTTCAACAAATTATTTACAACTAAAAGACAAATATCAAAATAAAGGAGCAACGTTGTACATTGACGGAAGGCCAAAAATAATTGGGAATATTGCGAGGTTTATAAATAGTACACAACCAGGGTCTACACTTAAGCGACCCAACCGCATATTCGAGGTGCGTGAAGGAAATCATGTCTTTGTATGTGCCATTAAATCAATAGTTTTTGGGGAAGAACTATTTATTAATCACAATTTGAATCGTGTAGATACAAACACGTGTTAGTATGGATGTGGTACATCCAACAATTTAATGAACCTTTTATTAATTATTTTAACATCTTTATGATTTTTTTCGTTAGCATATAATTATAATTTTCTATTAAATTTCATATGTTGACTTCGCAAGGAGGTGATGGGGGGCTCATCACCCCAACAGAAGGTGACAAGAGTACACGATCCGCGAGGCAATCGGTATACATCAAAATGTTATGTTTTAAAATTTTTTTAGTGAGTATTTTGGTTTCGTTAGGTAATTTTTAGTATGTTTTTTATGCAAGGTTCTTTTAGGGGCACCTCCCTCACAGTAGATGCTAGTATTTAGGATGGACAAACAGATCTATTGTTATGTATTTTCATTATTATATTTTGTTCGTTTATATAATCTTATCTATTTTCCATGCAAAGTGTTGATCAAGGAAGCCAAATGACAATTGATTAGATGACTGCAGCATCGGGGCAACAGGTAAACATGAATATAATTCTACATTTTAAATACTTTAAAATTGTACAGATGTATATCGTGTAGCATAATGTTTATTTTGTTATGTATTTTTTCATTTTTATGTTTGCGTTCATTATGATAATGTTGTCTACTTTTTTTGCAGATTGATGAACGGGGAAAGTCCCCAGTTATTGATTAGACGAATGGAGCCTCGAGAAAACCTATAAACCTAAATGTAATTCTACATTCTAAATACTTCAAAATTGTACACATATAAAACATGTTGCATAATGTTTATTTTTGTTATGAATTTTTTAGTTTTTATATATTGCGTTCATTATGATAATGTTCTTTACTTTTTTTGCAGGTGGATGATCGGGGAAAGTCCCCAGCTGTTGATCAGACCACACCCTCATCTAGGAATTAGGTAAACCTAGATGTAATTCTAGGAATCTATCATGATAGACAATTTTTGTTAATATAATTTTTTGTGCATACTATTTCTTCAAAGACTAAGCAATGTCTTATATATTTCTGTTGCAGATAGGGGATTCGGTTTATGAAACACCAACTCAGTAGTCTTTAGATTTTAATATCTAGTAGTTGTTGAAAGATAATGAAATTGGTACGTCTATAGACTCATTGAAGGTTCTATAGAAGACCATGGAAAAACAAAATGAGGAACCGGTTCTTCTGGCATTGACAGTTCCACAAACAGAAGAGATCAAATCAAAGATTCAATTGTTGATCTAGAGATGTCGACAATTGAAAGTAAGTTCCGGAATAATAATATAAATTCATTTATAACTTTATAATATTTTATTCTATATGATATTGAATTTATAATACAATGGTTTGTATTTACAGGAAATTCTGCAGTTTAACACTGGTGGTGAAGGCGTTGTTGGTCCTAGTGGCCAAACCACTCCACCTACACCACATACTGCACCCTTTTTTTCCACTGAACAGTCGGCAACACGCTCTGTGACACCCTCAAGACCAACAGAGGGTGCAGTCGATGTTGACCGACCCACAACAGATGTTGTGAAAGAAGGGGTGGATGCAGGATTCTATACTAATGCTGATGTTGAAGCAACATTTCCTAGATCTTCTCATGTCACTAGCACTGGTTCAATAGTGACAACTTTTTTGGTGAACGATAAACTCATTCCAATAAATATAGAGAAGATTCTAGGTAATTATAGATTGTTCAATTTAGTTTTCATAATTTTTTCTAATATACTGATAAAAAATTTTAATATTGACTAATGATGACGTGATTGTTTTACAGGAAATGATGTATTTTATAAAAATATAAATGATTTGTCCTTGGAGATATTTGGGCCCACCATCGGCACAAGGTGGGACAGACAGGCAAAAGCTTTAAAGGATGAGTTGACTAATCGGTTGGTTGGTCTGTTCGAAAAAGATACATTCGATACATCAAAGGTCCTACAAAAGGTTGGACAACATCTGAAAATTCTTCGAGACCAATATATGGTTCACCTAGAAAAGAACCCTAGGTATGAGCGTCGTCCAATGATTCTATCAAGGGAGTGGAAATCCCTAGTGGAAGATGGAAAAGAGAAGGGTCTGAGAAAAGAAGAAAAGATACAACCAAGAACAGGGAGGTATGCAATACATTCCACAATGTAATGGTAGGCCTTATTATTATTAATTTTTATATCGAATTTGGAACATCAACTAGCGTAATTCAACACTTGATTAGGCTGTTGGACACATCAAAGGCCACCAAGGCAAGACTGGAAAAAATTGGTCAACACAAGCTTGGGCCTGGTGGTTATTCGAATTTGGCGGCCCAAATTGTAAGCCTTCGAAAACCCAATACTACATCCAAATAATATATAGAAAATAATTTTTCATTTTATTCTGGAGAAAAATGTAAAATTAATGATGTCATGAAAATATGCAAGCCGACCGATTCAAATAATTTTCCACTGAGGAATACATGAAGCTTGGCTTCGAACACAGCTTTGATGCCGTTGTTGAACACTGAAGAATTTTTTCTGGGCATACTGCATAATATTCTGTTGATCCATCCGGTGCACAAGTATATAAAACTATACAATTTAATGAAAATTTATTAATTCTCATGCAATTTATTCGTTATAAAAAATTAAAATAAATTATTACATCTATTTTGAGCAGGAAAGTAATGATCCCGTTAATGTCAAGGATGTACACCAACCAGACGAAGATCATGCTTCGATTCCTGGTAATGAATTTATTAATATGCTATCTTTTTGTATAGATAATTGAAAATGATGAGCATTAATTCTAATTCTCCACAATTCAACTGCATAGCATGTAGATGCAGGTAACAATGGATAGGTTGAGCCTGTATAGGATCATAATGAACATGCCGATGTGCCCATGCCAAGTAAAAAAACACCTTGTAATTTTTTTTAAATGAATTGCTTGTATTTATAAAAATAAAAATAAATTAATGAAACATTTTGACATTATTGCAGAAATTCATAGCCCCTCGTCGCAAGTTCAACCTTGCAAGCAGTCTATTAGGGAGATCGATGAGAAGATTCTGGAAGATGCACTTCTTGCTAAATATGTAAAGAGAAAAAAAAAGTAAAAAGGAAGTGACTGAAGAAATTTTGAATAATTCTTATTTATAATAAAAAATTTGCATGGTTTCTTTCTTTATTTCATGAATGAATGGTTTAATGAATGCTTTAATGAATGATTTAATGAATGTTTTTATCTGCTATTGACTAAATGAATGATTTAATGAATGACTTAATGAATGTTTTTTCAGCTATTGAATGATTGAATGGTTTATTGAATTATTTAATGAATGGTTTAATGAAAGCTTTTTTCAGCTATTGAGTGAAATAATTTGTGGTAAATTGTTATTTGCAAGTAGATGCATTGGGTTTGGGGAATTGAGAGTGATGTGAGGGGGGAGAGGGGCCATAAGAGCTTCCACATTCACGTGGTTGGTCCTATTTAGTAAAGAATATTAAATTATTCTCGAAACAGAGAGGAGCTCAATGAATGGTAAGGAAGAATACATTAAAAACAATTATTTCTATAATTGTAGTGTTTAAATTTTACTATTGCTATTTTACTCATCCATTGGAACTTTTTACAGATAGCGTTGAGAAACATTTTCGTAGTTAAGAGGCAAAAATTGACATTTTGGTGTGATCGGTGGCCTTATACACATAGTGTTTTGGTTCTCCATGTTTTCTTAGGTGATCTATTATTAACAATTAATTTACTTGAATAGTTGAATAGTATTGTAATTTACATTGTAATAGTATTGTATTTATTTAGATTGGTTTTGTTATTTTCATAAATAGACAAATATTTATTTTATGTGTCCTAACACGAAATTATTGCAATAGGAAAAAATTTGAATTATGTTGAACGATGTTTTGAAAGGTAAAGTAGAAGAAGACAGTGTGAAGCTCCACAAATCAAGGTAAGTTGTAACAAAAAAAATTATAAATAGTATATGCAACATATTCCGAATTCTCATACATATTTTTCTTCAGTTAATTTGATTTGTATTCCATACTTTCTCAAGGATATCGGGTTGTTTAGTCTGGATGTATGGGGTGCTAAGGATATCACATAATAGGTTTATTTAAGGAATTTAATAGGACAAGCATGGAAGAGTAGAAAAAAGATGCCAATGTTCTAATATAATAACAAGATGGAGAAATATATAGTTCTATGACAAATATTCCGTTCACATTCAAGTTGGACTTGCAGTTGAAACCTAACAGAAAAACCATAAACTTTTGAAAAATACTGAGTTTATCACCACTTTACCTATAAAATGTCCTTTTCATTCTACACTAAGAAAACATGGAATATTGCAAAGCATACTTTGCTAATGCAAATACCTAATCATTTGTAGCCGCATGTAGCAATATATCCATCACATGTGCAATGATCACCATTAGAAAATGAATCCCTGCAATTCCTCCTAATGCAGCTCCATTCTTGAGAATGCAAAGAAGAGTCTTAAGTAAAAGGAAAATACAACATCAAATATTTACATTATATTTCCTACAAATCTTAGATTGAAAACAATTGACAAATTCCAAGATAAAGCAGTAGGAATTGAGAATGTTTCTAGACTTATATAAGGAATTTGAGAGGGAACAATGTCAGGATTTTTATTTTTGAGTTTAGGCTTCAAGTAGCCATGTTTCTCATTTTATTTCATGTGATCAAATAATTTGGTATCAAAGTCTTAATATTAGGGTCTCTTTAGGGTGCTATGATTCTTCCTTCTTGGGGATATTTTTCCATCCTTGAATTCTCCTTGAACTCAACCCCAAGAGGTTCGAGCAATCTATAGGTGTGTTGACACCCTCCTTTTTTTTTATTTTAGTGCATCAAAACTTAGTAAAACTATCTTTGCTTGGACTACTATTATCATTTTTACTTCTCTATAGTTTAGTTCTGTTAATTTTATACCTTTTTTTGTTAGTGTATGTATGTCCATTCCATTGGTATTATGTCCACTTTGTTCCAAGTAAATCCATGAAAAGGGGCCATTGCATTGATCAAACCTGCATAATGGTTCAAAAATCAATTTTTTGATTGTTTCATAGGCCCATTATGTATTTGTAATTTGCAATTTACTAATTCTTAGTGTAAAAAAAATCAATTATTGCGTCCCCAATTTATCTATGGCTCTATGCAAGTCCCCTAGTGACTCCAAATATTTTGAGAACTCCAACTTTACTCAAATCCTGGTAGATAGAAAGTAGGGACAACAACGTCTCTTAGTGGAAATTCTTGTTATTTAACAAGGATAACAACTTCCACAACAAAAATAATTTCAAACCAAAATGATATATATATATATATATATAGATATAGTTTTCCATTGAAAATTTGCTTGGGTAAAACCTCTAGGAATTTCTTCACATTCCAAGAATGGATCCTGGGGTAAATGTTTTCGACAGACATGTATTCCTAACCCCAAGGGCCTTGTGGATTCAATCTTATGACCTCCTTGTGACTTAGGCATGGAAATTCAAACCACTTGAATTATCCCTAGGGTTTCTCGCAGGTGCATTGGCTGGAATTTTTGTAAGCCTTTGGTTGCACTTGCATCCAATTGATATTGTGAAGACAATAATTCAGTCATAGGTTTCTCTTTCATAATTTGGGGTCCATTATGTCATAGATAGGTATTCTTCTTTTAAAGTCAAAACAAATCCATGTAAACTTTTCATTTGACCGATTACTAGGACTAATGTAATCCCATAATCCCATAATCTCATAACCGTCTTGAAATAATCCCATAAGTCCAGCTCATCATCTGTATTTTCTATCTATTGTTCAAGGTTTTAAATCATTTATTTTATTGAATATGATTGAAATATAGGAATAGAGAGAATGGCTCCATCCTATGTATGAAAATTTTCAAAGTTGTTTTTCTCTATTTATATGCTTTTTATAGACCTTATGTTGGGACTATATTTTATTAGAGAACAATAACATGTAGACATAAAATATCATTAAAGCAACATGATGCATGGAAAGGAAATTTATATGCATGAGCATGCTCACTCTTATATGAGACCCTTACACAACAAGGCCACAATGTCTTCATTGGTAGTTCATATTTTCAAACTAAAATCATCAAATTGAATGACTAGAATGTTAGAAAATGGTTGTGTCTCAACCAACAAGCGTTATATTGAATTTACACAACTTGTTCTCTTAAAACCTTTCACACCAATGAGTCCATATCCAATGGATCTTACTCTCAAATCAAACTCATGCTCGTGTTCCATTCTTCTACTATACATATTATTTGTTTTATTCATGTCATATGTCGAGTCATTATGTCATAATATGGGGTTTCTTGAAGTGAAGTATTCCACACTTTTTGTATAGATTGTATTTCCAAGAATGAAGTGGTAGGAGTTTGAATAGTGACTCATGCTAGTTCCCCTAGGCTCTTTGAATAAGATCAATTTTGACTTGAAGTATTCAGACTGTGTACTTGACTATTTAACAAAGTATTTATATATTGTTGGCTTTCATTAAAAAAATATTGTTGTGAGAACTATTTCAAAGTTGATTACTCTCACCAGGCATAAGGTTCGGATTTGAGAATCTTTTGTTAGTAGGACACAATGTTTCCAGTCCCCTACTAATATTCTTCATATATCTTTCTTTTTCCTCCATATTTCTAATGAAGGTATCTTTAAAATATTACTTAGAAGTGAAAGGGAGTGTATTTGTGACAAAGGCACCTTCCTAACTTGTTCATTTGAAATCCTTTGAGTTTAATTCCTCAAATGACCATTTCAGGTGATAACAATGGGAATGGCCAATTATCTCCTAAAGTTTATTGTGCAATTTCCCACGTTCCACATTCTCATAACTAATTTACCATGACCAAATTAGTTTCAATTGGGGTGTTGTACAAAAGGGAACTATAAGAGATAAAGTGCAGAGTTGTGGCTACTATCCTCCAGGAATAACAAAGGAAGGAACTTGTTTCGCATGGGCATGTGATAATTTTTATGGGACACATATGAAATATTTATGATCAATTTTGAGAGACCTTGCACAAGAGTCAGCAAAAGAACAAGGCTCTACGTGATCACCACCATGTTGATCATCATCTTTGTACAGGATACAAGTTCTAGGTTTACCTTCAAAATGACAACTTGAAGATGAAAGAAAGAAAGATCAAGCTGCTCATATATGGTCCTTACATGATTATTCAGAAAATTGGACAAGATCCTTCCTCTAATTATTCTCTCTAAGCTATGTGCATGAAAGGATTGGTTACATGAAAATATGAACATGATAAGAAAACTTTAAAGTTTAAACATAGTGAAAACTTCCAAAAAATTATTTGCAATATGATTATATTTATAAACATCAGGAATCCACCTGAACTAACGTGATAAGATAACTATAATGAAAAAAAACAAAAAAAATATTAAATTCCTAAGCACTCCAAAGCCACCCAAAACTAGGGTTGAACATGAATGTTGGAACATATTTGGTTTTTTGAAGGTTTATAACCTTTTTATCTCCCAGTGTATTGTCTTGTTCCTAGAAAATGGTTGTTTACTTTATACAATGAAACTAGCCATGTGACCCTACATTTATCACCATAGTTGGTGCTTTAATGTGGTTTGGGATAGATGCCTTGAATACAAGTGTTCTAATTTCTATTCTCCTAGTTCAGATTTCCCTCGAATCATGTTTGTAACTACACCATGAGCACCTTTAAGCCACCATATTCAAGAGTAGTCTTCAAATTATTTATCCACTTATTTGTATTCAATCAAGAATAGAAAGTATCCCAAAATTTACCATGCATTTTTAGATGCCTCATCCCCACCTAATTTTCAGGATTGTGGATTTATTGTTCACATATCCTACTATTTTGAATGGCTACGTTTTGTTCTTGCTTTCCATAATCGTACACTATCCCGTGATTCTAGACTGTCTTAAGACAATTATGAAACCATTAGAGTTGTGTATGTTGTTACAGATATTTTTGTTTTGTCTTATGTTTTAGCTTTGTATAGAATATTTTAATAGTGCAATTGTTAATTTTTATGTATCAAACCTTAAATTTAACACATTGATCCTTAGTGAGTGTTGAAGTTGATATAGATGAAAATTATTGACTATATTTTACTACTATTGTAATTTTACTTCATTATTATTTTGTAGCTTAAATTTGCATTTAAATACAAGTTAAACAATTAGTTATGTAAAAGTCTTAATTTCAATAACTTGTTTTGTATGTCAGGGTTGCAGGGAGACTATAAGGTGTCTCAATATGGAAAGAGTATTCCACCACAGAAAGTACAACATATTGAAGCGCCTGATTTGTCATTAGATGAACTAAAGGAATCAACTTATAACTTTGGGGAAAATACTTTGATTGGGGAGGGGTCCTATGGAAGAGTTTACTGTGCAACGTTAAAAGATTACCAACCTGTCGAAATCAAGAAATTGGATGTCAACAACTAGCCAGAGGAAGAAATTGAGTTGTTAACTCAGGTATTATATATTAACATTGGCCTACAAATGCAAGAACTAGTTTTCAAGAATTTGTATTATTTAGTAGTTTTGAAACATAGAAGTTAATATTTGTTTCCATAATATTTTAGAGATAACTTTATGTTTTCTTGGTTTCTATTTTTCAACTTTTCTTTGGATTTGTATCTCTCAGACACTATATTGGTATTTATGTTTCAATGGTCTCAAGGCTGAAGCACAACTATATAGTTGATCTTCTTTAGAGTGACAAAAGAGCCTTGCAAAATATGTAGGTGCAAGATTATCCTATTATGTAAACTTTGTCTAGAACACATTCCAATTGCCATGTTCAGATTGGGATACTCAGTAGAAAATGATATATTTGTATATGTTTGCATTTATTTGGATATGATGAAGTGAAAGGGATGTGAATGGTTTTGAATATTTGGATCATTGGAGCAAGTATGAAATTCCATATTTAATTCAAAAGTGTAAATTAGAGGTGGAATGCCTTAGATATGTTTGATGAAGTATGTACTATGAAGTCTCAGAATTAGAATTCTTGGATATAACTAAGGACCCAAGACTTATGGTTCACCTCACACCTCTAGTGTTTGTTTTAGGAAAACATAAATTTCCTCCCAACAAAGTATGCCTCTTGGGATATTTGTAGCACATGTTTCTGTACATGCATTCTTTTATCCAGATTTTTTTCTTTATTGTCCTAGTTTCTACTTTAGATTATTTTATTCTTTACTCATTTGAATTAAGCAAAGTAAGTACAACATCGATGACAATTGCATTTTAAATTTTTCGTCGCTATATAGTCTAGAGTCTACAAAACTTGGCTAAGATTTACACTCTAAATTTATAAATTATGTAGGTGCAATTACATGAAAAACTAAAAATGCCACCATTGGTTTCTATCTCATGGTGAATGTTAGTTCTCTATGGTGATTCATCCAAAGTACATGCACACCAGTCCATCAAGGGTGAAGGTTGTGCAGAGAGTAATTTTTCAAATTAAAGGTTGTTGTTGAGAGATTTCCAAGGCTTCGAGCATTGAAAGTGAATTTAAATGAGCAATTGAGAAGTTTTCTTTTGTGCAAAGATAATATGAGATAATTTTATTAATGTCTTTTGTCCACTAATGACTGAGAGAAGGTCGATGTGACTATAATGTACAATCAATAGTCAATAGACTATGATATTATCTATAACTCTTCTATTTACTAAAATGCTAATGAAAAAGAGGGAGGATACAAATGCCAATAAGATAGAGGGTTGAATTTAGATAAAGCAATAGAGGAAAATACTAAGAGGCACAAGGAATTGTCTTAACATCCATTGCATGTCTTATAACATACAAATATGATGAAATGATCCTATTGGATGTCCAGACTGAAGAAGTATGATGGTGCTACCCCAGTTAGTAAATATTTGAATTTATAATGATAATGCCAATACAGTGCAGTTGGGAGATTATTGCAAATGTATTTTCTACAGAAGTTTTGGGATTTTGTCTCAGATAATGTAGAGAAAAAAAAAATCAAGTACATCATTTCAGTTTCTTAGCAGACTTGTTCACTTGTGTATCATGTGGTCACAATGACACATGTTCCAAAGAGTTAAAATATTTTTTTGTCGGGGTAACTTCCCAAATAGAATAGTTATAGTTCTGTGATGTCCCAAGTATGGTGTACAAACCTGAACACTCTTCAATTCTATAAATTATATTAAAATTTCTGAACTTGAATTAATTTACACAATGACTTCTCAGACTGGGCAAATAAGGGGTTTCTTCTGGAAAATTTGTAGGAAAAAGGAGTGAGCAGTGGATAGAAAACAAAGAGATTTCAGACATGGAATTTCCTCTCCCCTAACACATTTATATCTGGTGCAATTTATGGTTCAGATTCCTCACTACGAAAACCTACTACCAAGCTTCTGGGCAGCCAAACCGTAAAACTAAGCAGAATAGTTTGGTCTGTTTCAACCAGGGGATTATGGAAACTTCCAGAGGTTTGTTCCAGAATTAATATAACATAAATAAAGTATTTATATATTTTACTAATGTTCTAGAAAGTTCTAAGAATTTTTGGGTAAATTTGGGGATTTTTGGCAATTTTGGTCAAGAGAAACCCTGCACAGAGGAGGATCCAAAAAGGTTGTATAACCCCCCAAAAAATGTTATGGATATGGATATTGGAATATAGGCATGTTACTGACTCACAGGAACTGACAGATCTTAGTTTGAGTTTACCGAACTTGTTTTACATCAGTTTTGGTAAAACTAGTTATTAAAAGCTACTAGTCTAGCTAGGGTCTTAAAAAGCAATTAAATCAACTCAAATTCAGTTCTGTAAAATATGAGATTTGAAATAGAGATAAATATAATCTCTCTGAACATGAATACTCCATTCAATCACTTCCCCATCATATACTATTCATTACATCACTCAAATTTACTCAATTCCCCCATACATTGATAAAATAGGCCCATTTGATGAAACTGAGACAATATTCTTTAGGGGAAAAGATATCTCAACCTGATAAATGTAATGTTCAAAAATGTATGAAACTATAGAACAAAAATTACATTATTGACTGACCATTACAAAGATGCTTCCAAAATTAAGGGGCAGTAGGCCCGTATCATGGCCAGCAAGGGACTATGAGCATAGGTGAAGCATGGGCTTCACTAGAGCTCAAATTGAACTTGATGGAGCCTTCAAATGGCTCTTATTATCCTCCAATTTCTGAAACTTAGCACTCCATACCTACAATGGAAGATAAGGTGATGGAAGGAGAGGGAAATGGAAGGTTGGGCTCATCTCCCAGTAGTCTGAGGCACAACACTTAGAAGTAATGCTCACATAATCATTCAACAATCAAATCATCAACCAAACTGAAGCAATGGGTTTGAATTTATCTTTTATAGACTTATGGATGACCTGCTTAGTAAGTTGAGGCCAATGGTGACCTGTGAGAGAAAGTCAACCCCATGGGTGACCTAACCCTAGCCACAAAAGCGCCTCCTTTGGGAAATTAGGCAAGTAGGACCATGTGGAATTGTTTCCAATTCCAAATCATCCTTCACAATTAGAAACTGCACCCTCCCTTAGTCAAAAGCTACCTCTTTTGATTTATGACAGCTTTTTGCTTTTCCTGGGTCATAAGGAAACTCTTTCTTTCCTTAAAAAACTTTCCTGCTTTTCTCTTACATCTTTTCTAAGCTCCATAAGAGGAAACTGCACCCTCCCCTTTGAAATACTTTCCTGCTTTTACCTCTATCTACTTTTTCTGCTTTTAGGAAACTTCCCTTTATTCTCTTGCTTTCTTTTATCATGGACTTTCTTATTTTTACCAAGGAAAGTTGAATAGCTTTCCCCAATGCACCCTCCTGACATGGCAGCCTTAATTCCACATCATTATTGTGCATAATAAATAAAATTGCTGAAATAAAATTAAATACATGCCTTAGAACAATTATTAGTAAAAATTTTCCTAGGAGGAATAATTAATAATAACTTGATCCCCTAGGAACTTAGCATGGTCAACACTTTTAATGGTCAATTTGAGGGAACATGACAGTCCTCCCCTCCCAAATTTGCTTGTCCTCAAGCAGAAGCACCACAAAGTGTTGCAAATTTTTCCACCATGTTTTTGCTACACCACTCTGATCATAGCCATTTTTCTTATGCCACTTCCTTTAGCAAAATTTCCAACCCAATTAAAGTAACTGAGTAGAATCCATGGATCCCACTGCCTCCTCTATAAGGACCCAAATTTTTCTACCACCTTTTGAACTCTGTCATTCCTAAGAATTCCTAGATCCCATGGTTTTATCTGCCTCCTTCCACCCATCAATAAAAACAACAAAATTTTATCATTATAGAGGAGGAAAATGAGGTTATGAAAATCATACCACCATACTGGGAGCTCATCTCTCCCCATGCCAAACTGAACATTTTTCAAACTCTCCCACCAAACATGGAATTCCTTAATGCGGTACCAAATCATCTTGAGCCTCTCTAAAGTGTGAAAATCCATATGCAAGCTAGCACTGGAACTCACGTCACTGTTGTTATGAATACACAGGAGGTTATCCCATGCCCCTCCATGTATACTGAAAGCATCATATAGCAGCCATACATGCTCGTTCCATTGCTCATACAATTTCTTTGATGTGTCCAATGTCTCTCCATTGATGCAAGCATTATTTTTACCCTCCAGTGTACACATCTCAATCATGTGTCTGGCCACCCAATCAATGAACGGACAAAATTTCATGCTAAATCATTCAGGTGGGAATAATTCAGCTACTACTAATGCACTTGTCAAACCACATGGTTTGACCATCAATACCTCAACTGGAAGAGTGAAAGTATCATGCTCCTCTTGTGGCATCAACATAAAAAATACTTTCACCGAATTTTCATCCCCACATGATGTGGCTGAAATAGAAGTGTGGGGTGAAGAATTGTGAGCCAAATCCATACAATGCCCATCAATAAAGATAATGGATCCACAAATTCCTCCATTAGTTTTCTGAGTGACAGTGTGATCATGTGCCTCCTCCAAAATTGTACGACATTTTCCTAGAGGCAACTCATAATCTCTTAGGAACCATGCAAGTGCTTGATCTTCATATTGCTTGACCTCAAACTCCTCAAGCACATGCAAATCAGAATGCACCTCATGTACATGTGTATGTGAGGTATATAATAGCTGCAAAATAAGTCTTTGTTGTTGTTCACATGTTAAGACAATATCAGTCACAACAACAAAATTATTGCAGAAATAAAAAAAATCCTCCCAAGTTCTTCATTCCAAATATGTCTCTATGGAACTCAACAAGTGCTCCCCTCTTCATCCAATGGCTCAACTCTCTTCCATTGATCCAAGGGTGCAAAAATCCATCAATGGACCCACACATTGAAAGTATGTGTAGATCTGATGCCTTATTGTCAAAATTGGCTGCACACACATGTGTTTTCTGCTGCTTGTAAATAATAGAAAAAACAGCAATATTAAAAACAATTTTCTTACAACAAGACATCAAACTTTTACCTTCCATATTTTCCTCTTCAGCGATTCCTCTATCCAACCATCCAGTGGATGAATCAGAGATATTTCTTGCTGATTTATATGATCTATAATCATCCATCTCTTCTGCAATAGGATCTATCTCCCACGGGGACAAATCATGATCCCCTTGTTGTGCATGCGACACAAACTAGGAAAATTTCTTCACCCACTGTTCATTCCCCATTGGTGTTTCTGAATCTAGGACATGTGGGAAAGAACTGTGAACCTTGTTTGCATGTTTGCAACCTTTAGTAATTATACTTATGATTGTAAATTTTTCATTATTGGCTTACCCAAATTGGGTGCTCTCATCCCACTCTTCCATGGGAGAGTGACTGTCTTCAAGGAACAACTCAAGTTTCCTTGGAAATAAATCAAGTGTTTTGTTCTCATAAAACTTTTCTGCACACTCTTTAAGCACATACTAAATAGAATGCTCCTCATGTTCCACTCACTCATGAGGTTCCTCCCTAGATTTTTGTATGCCATTTACCCAAAAGGAATGACTCTCAGCAAAGATTGAGGATTCAGTCAATTCTTTCCACTCTTGTTGGAATTGTTCTATCTTCATTTGTGATTCTAAGAGGGAACTTTGAGTGTATCTCAAATAATCTTGGGGGGGCAAAAAATCACCTTTGAGCTTGTGTTTCTCTCCTTCATATATGCAAATACTTTCTTCATCATGTAGTGATGCTTCCCACAATAACTCAACAAGCTCAAACATGTCATTTTTATCTGAAAGCAATTGTGAGAAATTACCTTTGATTGTGGACATTTCTTTCTGGATATTCTCCATGAATTCAAAGGAAGATTGGTCTTCCATTAAAGCAGCTTCCCAACTCATCTTTGACACTGAAGCATGAGTTTCATGGAGAATTTTCAGGGTCTCTTGGATCTTCTGTTCATCCATCTTCAATGACCTTGCAAGAAGATGAGGTTCGTGTAGATGTTCCTCCTCTTCATTTTCCATCACCGGATCAAGTTCATACAGTGCACTTGAGGTTTTGAAATCTGATCCATATGTTGTTGCTGCAATATATTCATATTTCAAGTCCTCAACAACATAATTTGGGCTGCAACTTAAGTTCTTATTCATCCTTGGTGCACCAGAAAGATATTCTCTCAAAGTTTCATCCTTCATACTGCATTCATTTTTGACACCAGAATTATGAACCTCATTACTAGGGGGCTCAACCATTCTAAAATATCTGTTGCTAAATTTCTGTGGTGGTTAGTTATTGATGTTGCTGTCGGAGAAACCACAGTATCGAAATGATCGTGTCGACTTTGTCCTGAAGATGGATCCTGATATGGATCCGAAACGTCGACACGATCATTTCGATACTGTGGTTTCTCCGACAGCAACATCATTCTAAAATATTCACTGGAAGTGGCTGCCATATCATACTTACACAATGACACATAAAAATCATAATTTACTAACTCGCCATGTGTGATGTCCTCCTCCTTATGTGGTGGAATTATGATGGCTTGTTCACCCACCCATTTCTCTGCTTCACACCCTATAGAGATGTGCTCAATTTGTGCTTCCTTATGAGGATCAAGGGGTGACTATAAATCTGAATCATGTTTATCTTTTGGATCAGATCCAAAATATTCCTCGCCATCATCAATCTACCCCATCTCTTCTACACTTATCTTGAAATCAGCCACAAAGAAATTTGGATTCATCTCACCTTCCACGTTACCAACAACTAGATGTTGGACTATTGTATCTTTAGTTGTGCATGGATCTTCTTCATCTCCTTCTGATGGAGGATTTGGTGATTCATCATCCTCATGGATTCTACAAATATGCTGATCTCTATTTCAAGAAAACCCAAATAATTTCTCAAAGAAACCATGTGCAGAGGGCTCTAATGAATCTTCACTTTTGGTCCTCTTTTCTTCCCCTTTACTTTGAGAAGTGGAACAACTTAGTTTATTTCTTGATGGCTTCTTTGTATTCAGAGAACCTACATGTATTAATTTTTTTGAAAACATATAATCTCCAACTTTATTTCATTCATATCGAGAGACACTACTACTCCCTTCTCCATGTTTGCTTGCCAAATGCTTGGCAAGGAATTCTCTCGTCTCTTGATCTGACTGGATGATACTTTGAGATACATATTTCAGCCCTTTCAATGTTCTTTGCATCAAAATTCTTAAATCCTCTCTATCATCCAATTTTGAAGGCTCTCCTTCCTCATACAACTCAAAGTATAAATCTTCCATGATTGGAACTAATTCCACAACTGCAACTTGAAGATATTGCTAAGCTACTTTTCCACTGAGAGTTACTTTCCACAGGTTGAGCCAAGTAAACTGATCTGATACCACTCTAATGTCCCAAGTCTGGTGTATAGACCTGAACACTCTTCAATTCTGTAAATTATATTAAAATTTCTGAACTTGAATTAATTTACACAATGACTTCTCAGACTGGGCAAATAAGGGGTTTCTTCTGGGAAATTTGTAGGCAAAAGGAGTGAGAAGTGGACAGAAAACAAAGAGATGTCAGACATGGAATTTCCTCTCCCCTAACAGATTTATATCTGGTGCCATTTAGGGTTCAGATTCCACACTGCGGAAACCTACTACCACACTTCTGGGCAGCCAAACCGTGAAACTAAAGAGAGTAGTTTGGTCTGTTTCAACCATGGGATTCTGGAAACTTGCAGAGATTTGTTCCAGAATTAATATAATATAAATAAAGGATTTATACATTTTACTGATGTTCTAGAAAGTTCTAAGAAGTTTTGGGTGAATTTGGGGATATTTGGCAGTTTTGGTCAAGAGAAACTCTGCGCAGAGGAGGATCCCAAAAGGTTTTATAACCCCAACAAAAAAAATGTTTATGGATATGGATATGGGAAGGCAGGCCTGTTATTGAACCACTGGAACTAACAAATCTTATTTTGATTTTACCGAACTTGTTTTACATCAATTTTGGTAAAACTAGTTATTAAAAGCTAGTAATCTAGCTAGGGTCTTAAAAAAGCAATTAAATCAACTAAAATTCATTTCTGTAAAATATGAGATTTGAAAAAAAGATAAATATAATCTCTCTGAACATGAATACTCCCTTCCATCACTTCCCCAACATATAATATTTATTACATCACTCAAATTTACTCAATTCCCCCATACATTGATAAAATATGCCCATTTGATGAAACTGAGACAATATTCTTTAGGGGAAAAGATATCTCAACCTGATAAATGTAATGTTTAGAAAATTATGACACTACATTATAGAAATTACATTATTGACTGACCATTAGAAATATGCTTCCAAAATTAAGGGGCAGGAGGCCCGTATCATGGCCAGCAAGGGACTATGAGCATAGGTGAATCATGGACTTCACTGGAGCTCGAACTGAACTTGACGGAGGCTGAAAATGGCTTTGATTATCCTCCAATTTATGAAATCTAGCACTCCATACCTGCAATGAAAGAGAAGGGGATGGAAGGAGAGGGAAATGGAAGGCTGGGGCTCATCTCCTAGTAGTCTGAGGCACAACACTCAGAAGTAATGCTCACATAAGAATTTAGCAATCAAATCATCAACCAAACTGAAGCAATGGGTTTGAATTTATATTTTATAGACTTATGGATGACCTGCTTAGTAATTTGAGGCCAATGGTGACCTGTGAGATCAAGTCAACCCCATGGGTGACCTAACCCTAGCCACAAAAGCACCCCCTTTAGGAAATTAGGCAAGTAGGACCATGTGGAATTGTTTCCAATTCCAAATCATCCTTCATAATTAGAAACTGCACCCTCCCTTAGTCAAAAGCTGCCTCTTTTGAGTTATGACAGCTTTCTACTTTTCCTGGGTCATAAGGAAACTCTTTCTTTTCTTAAAAAACTTTCATGCTTTTCTCTTACATCTTTTCTAAGTTCCATAAGAGGAAACTGCGCCCTTCCATTTGAAATACTTTCCTGGTTTTACCTCTGTCTACTTTTTCTACTTTTAGGAAACTTCCCTTTATTCTCTTGCTTGCTTTTGTCATGGACTTTCTTATTTTTACCAAGGAAAGTAGACTAGCTTTCCCCAATGCACCCTCCTGACATGACAGCCTTAATTCCACATCATTATTGTGCATAATAAATAAAAAAATTGAAATAAAATTAAATACATGCCTTAGAACAATTATTAGTAAAAATTTATCCTAGGAGGAATAATTAATAACAACTTCAGCCCCTAGGAACTTAGCATGGTCAACACTTTTAATGGTCAATTTGAGGGAACATGACAAGTTCCAAAGAAAATAATTGGAAGCCATTAATGATATTATCAATATCAGTTTTGTTTTGGAAATATATTTTGAAAAGTTATTTTTAGAGATAAACCTTTTGGTATAGAAATATTGAACACTATACATCAACAGTAAGTTACCGACATTACAATAGTGCTGGAAGATGTTTTCTTAAGTTACAATAATACAGGATGAATCAGTTTATTGATGTTAGTGGGTGGACCGATGATGTTGTGGGTGGATTGACATATCTGATGATAGGTTACAGTTTTGAACAAGTTGTTAGTTCAATGATTCTATAGTATTCTAGAATTGTGGTCTAGGATTTTAGGAAATTTGTTATTTAGTAAAGTTATAGTATAGGGAAAGGTGTTGGAATTGTAAGGCTAAGTTGTGTGTTTTACAAGGTTAGGTTGTAGGTTGACAGGTTGTGGAGACTTTGGTGAACTATATGGTTAGGTTTCCAACCCTTGAATGTTGAAAGACTCTACACAATTATGTTGTTGGTTGGTCAAGTTGTTGAAGATAGAGTATATTCCTAATAAAATATTCATTTATCTAACAATAGGTTGAGTTCCTTCACTGTTGAGATGTAACACTTTTGATACCTTAAACACAGTTGCATATGCTTCCTGTAAGTTGGACATGACTTCAAATGGCATATGGTTAGTAAATAATTCCCAAAGAACAATGGAAAAATGGTATACATCAACCTTATTGTTGTAGTGATTTTTGTCTCCCTATCGCAATGTGAATGCACTATAAAGATGCATAGACCCCACTTATGATCTATTTCACTTTGAGCATATCAGAAGACAAAAAATACATATTTACTTTAAAAACACAAGATAATAACATATTGATGAAATGTCCACGGGTATATAAACCTTAGGATTGATTCGACGATTTTGATTCCCAAATAAAATTGTTAGATATGCATAAGCTTTTAGTCCCTCTAACTCAAATGAACATACAACATTTTTGGCTCAAAAGGGTTTAATACACTCAAACCATTAGTCTCTAGGGAAAGGGGAAGATTCATTCCTAAAGCCATGTCCATAGAGACATCCCACATCAAAAGACACACATAAAGCATTTAAATTTCTTAATCAATCAGGAGCATTAATCGATACATATTGGCCCAACTACCAATGTCTTATCTGCATACGTAGATCTTGAGTGATTATTTCCATAATATATTTTATCTCGTTTGTTCATGGTTGAGTCCCAATTGATTCATAAGATGGCACATCTTGGAGATAATAACATGATTGGATGAGGGAATAGTAAATTGAGGCGCTAGCATATATATAGATAAATAACCCAAACACGACATATTTTAATTAAATATATATATATGGTTTTATTTATGATCATGCATTGTACCGTAAACACTTATCCAAAGAAACACCTCAAATAGAGGTATTCAAAACACAAGGGGATCCGCTACTTTTGATCCCCAAACAAAACTATTAGATATACATAAGCTTCAAATCCCTCTAACTCTAATGACCATGAAACTTTTTCAGTTCAAAATTAGTTATATGACATTGCTACTTGAGGCTTCTATGATGCAGATGATGACGCCAAATATATTATCCAATAAAATCATTTTTTTAAAATTTTTACTCCATACTAGATTTTAATAAGGGGCATTTAGAACATTTCATTTCTAGCAAGCTATGCTAGAACCTAACAAAAACACATGCAATGTTTTGCTCAATGTGAAGGTTATGGGTTGAGTCAGTGAAGGAAAAAAATGTTGAAAGAGGTAGTCCATGTTAAATATCAATGAGGGGAACTCGAAACACTCAATTCCTAGTGAGCTTTGTTGGAATTTTTCCAAACATCAAAGGGAATGTTCCTCTGGATCCACTTTTATTTACAAATTTTCAAGGCTCTAGGTTGATATAGAGAAGGCAAAAACTTGCATTGCGTATTTTGTACATTGATAAATCTTAAACTACAAAATCCAATTTATAAATAGATATAATACATCTCGTCACAAATAGATATAATACATTTCATGGAGGTGCGTTAGCAACACTTGCAAGATTTAGCAATGGCTATTGTAAGACACTTAGTGGGAATAAAGCATTTTCACTTTTTGAAACATGCATATCTTATATCTCTATAGCAAGTATTAATGTGGAATTAGAAGTCAAGGTAAAAGTGTTAAGGTTTGGTAAGAGCATTGCATTGTCTTTTATTGACATCAAAAACATTAAGTTTATGATAACCTTTTTGCTTTCTAATAAAAATTAAAGTTTCCCACATCAATTGGATCTGAAGGTGATGGTGAATATGTATATGAAATAAATGGTGGGATGGAAGTGTGCCTCTACTAGAAACTCTTTAGTCTCTATGAATGTATGTGGTGTATCCAAGCACGGCTCCAATTGAACCATCTTTAATGATTGTGAAAAATGTGATGTAAACATTTGCGTGCAGTATTCAGTTTGCATGTGTGTGATCTGAGATGCTTCATTTTTCTAGGTTTGGGAAGACATTTTACATTGTATTGAATTGGAATTTTCTACTGCTGCCATCGACGCTACTCCTCATAATGTTGCTCTTATTTCCTCATCAGATTTATTGGATACTTTATTGAAGGCTGGTGTTTTGTGGTATATTATACTATTACTTTATAGTATGACTCTACCACCGAAGAAAACACAACTTCAAAATCCCATGGAATTGAAAGCAATGTGCAAAATTTCAAAAAATATGCATGGTGTGATATTAGCTCGAATTCTAAAGAGATGGTGTTCCTCTTAATTCTTGTTATTTCCATGTTATTGGATTATTGGAAAACCATTAGAGGAAATTTGAGGTCTAAAATGGGCCTCCTAAGGAAAATAATAAAATAATAGTTATTAATTTTGGAGGAAGAATGAAAAAAAAACTACTTTTTTGTTCGTATTTTCAACATAACTCCCTGTGTTTTTACTCAAATTCTGAGTGGGAGAGCTCATTGGATGTGGAATTTAATTCCGCATCCAACGAGTACCCACACTGCATACTTTTGATGGACCCTGCTATCCCAAAAATAAGAAATACCTGAAAAAACGTGATGATGGCATCATCATCACGTTTTTTCATGTATTTATTGTTTTTGGGGTAGCAGGGTCCGTCAAAAGTATGCAGTGTGGGTACTTGTTTGATGTGGAATTAAATTTCACATTCAATGAGCTCTCCCGCTTGAAATTTGAGTAAAAACACAGAGAGATATGTCGAAAATAAGAACAAAAAAAAATAGTTTTCTTTTATGACAAATATGTCAATTCAACCATTATGGTTGACTCATTTTATTTAAATTCTATTGGTTCTTGAATTCCAACTCACAAAATTTATTTTTGGTGCTTTTTTTTATAAGGCCCATTTTAGACCCCGAATTTCCTCTAATGCAAGGGTAATTACCAATTATAATGTAGGAAACAATCATATGTAGCAATACCTTACACACACAACAATCATACTGTAACGATTTCAAGTCAAGCATGTGATTTCAACCATACATTTGTACCGCAAGCTAGGTTTTTATTTATTTATTAATATACAGTTTCCCATCGGTTATCCAACGTTCAATGAGTGGCAGTTGTTATTGGATATCATGCCAATCCAATGACATCGTTGAAGCTCCAACGGTAGGTTGTCGTCGGATTTCTGACATATTGTGGCCCTCGTCCGATGACTTTTCCATGGCTCCAACAAGGAGGATTCAACAAGACGTCGTCGGACATTCGACTACAAGTCATCTCAAATTCAACAAGGTTACGTCAAAAATCCGACAACCTGCTCGTCTCAAATTTGACAAGGCTAAGTCGGAAATCCGACAACTAGTCTTCTCAAATTCGACAATGCTAAGTTGGAAATCTGACAACCTATTCATCTCACATTCAACAGTATAAGCCAGAAATTTTACAAAGGAGGTGGTTCACCTTCAACAAGGAGAAGTCAGATGTTCAACAACATAGGTGTCGGTAATTCGACAACTTGGTGGTGAAAGACTTTGGCATATTAGCTTCATACTCTGTCGAAAAGTCAATAACCTAGCTTGCGGTACAATTTTATGGTTTGACATGGGGTCAAATGTTCGATGAATTCCCACCGACAACAAAAAAAGGATGTTGTCAAATAACAGACAGGTGTATGTCGAATTTAAGACATGGCATCCGTCGAATTTTGGGCTCAAATTCTGTTGTGCTCCTTCTTCTTCACCAATGACCACAACATCTTCAAGTGTCTTTCCTTTGGTCCACATGAGTACTTGTCCATCTATAAAATCAACTCTATGTCATTTATTATCTAATGTTGATATGGAAAGTAAATTACTTTTCAAACGTGGTACATATAGTACTTCCTTCATCTTCATGGAGGTTCCAGACTCAAGCTTGTATCTTGATTCACCAATTCCTTTGATGGGATATTGATATTCATCTCCTAATCATACTTTCTGAGGAGAGTTATTCTCTTCAAGTCTTGTCAAAGTTTGCTTCTTCCCTATCATGTGCTTTGAAGCACCACTATCAATAAGCCATGTATCTTCTCCAGTTATTACAAACCCTGAGAGTGCAGAGAATAGTACATATTCTTATTTTGATTGTCTCTTAAGAGGTCTTTCTTCTTCTTCTTCATACTCATCTTCAGCTAGATGAGTATTATTTCTTTTCTTTTTGTTCTTCTTCAATGGACACTCTCTGGAAAGGTGTCATATCTTGTAAAAGTTATAACATTGATATTTGGAGTAGTCTTTCTTCTGATTATTTTCTCTTTTCCTTTGAAACTTCTTCGGAGGTTCATACTCTTTGTGACTATCCTTCTTGAATTTTGGTTTTCTTCTCCTTCCGGTATGGGTGGCTAGAGCTTGATCATCTTCTCTAAGTAGAGCTTCTCTGTTAGCTACTCTAGCTTATTCTTGGATGCAATATTCCCATACAATGTCAAACTTCATACTTTATTTTCTGGCGCACATAGTCTGTATGAATGAATCCCAAGGTCTAGTGAGACCATTGAGAGCGGTCATAACTAGTTCATCTTCATCAGGGGTGTCTCCAATGGCATTTAGTTTTTCCCTGAATTGGGAGACCCTTGTGAAGTAATATTGAATGGATTATCCTTTACTCATCTCGGTACCCTTCAGTTGAGCTCTCAAATTCATCTTTTTGTTGATGTTCTTTCCCTGATATATTTTGGAAAGGGAATCATACATTTTCTTTGGTGTCTTTTTAGATGAAACTTAAGGGATCAAGTGATCTTTGATAGAATCAGCAATTATCCTCATTGCCTTGATTAGGTCCTTCTGGTGCTTCTCCTTAGCTTCATCTTCTTTCGGTAATAAAAATTCATCTTTGATATATTTTTCAATAACATTCTCTCTAAGAATGATACCAATCCTATACTTCCATGATAGGAAGTTTTCTATGCCTTCCAGCTTGTCTTCGAGCTTAGTGCTTGGGGCCATCTTATCTAGGAGGTCACTAAAAATTGAAATTTCTCAAAATGAAAAGCTGACCTTAGCAGGAGATGCACTTGAATGAGGTGAGTTGGTTGGTCCACTTGGTTTATGGAGATTCCAAATCTTCACCCTTCAAAACTTGCTTGCGAGATTTCAGTTTCTGCAAATTTTTGGTTCTGATTTTCTACAGTATTCTGGATCAGGACCAAACTAGAGTTTGGATTTCCTGAAGATCCACCCACTCAAAAACTTCGGTCTAGGGCTCAATAGATGAGCTATATGGAGGTGTAACTTTCTATGCAATCATATCTTCAAAATTCAAACTTTGCAGAAACCCTAATTTCTTGCCAGAGGGAGAGGAGAGAGAATTTCACCTTGTGAAAGTTGTTCAATTCAGAATAGATCTAATACCATGTTAAGATTTCATATGCTTAGCTATATATCATTAGTGTTTAATCCAAATTCACAATAGTAGCATAGGAATAATCACTGAAAGAAACACAATCACAAGATAGACACAGATTTATCCTGGGAAACCCTCAAGGGGAAGAAAACCCAACAAAACTTCCTATATATAGATGTATATGATAAAACCCCAAAACAAGTGATCCTCCTCCTTTCTGGTATCCCTCTCTCTCTCTCTATCCTATGATCTACACACAAGTGAGTGTGTGTGTTCAAATGAGGAACACAACTCCTGTATTTATACTCTTTCTGTCACTTGACTTTTACCCTAACAAATTGGCCCCACTAAACTGACTGGGCTGACTTCACCTAAGAAGACTCAAAACAATATTATATTATATTCATTGGGGTTATATTGGCCCAACTTGCAATGGAATTTATACCTCATGACTCTATGATGACCAAATACAATAGTAACATCTTGACGAAGGAATAAGACATCTCTCTTGGGGTACATCGGTAAAATACATTTAGAATGTTCTTCGAAGTTACAATATTTCAACAGTTCAAAACCCTAAGGAGGCTATTTGAGCACACTAGCATCAATGTGACTCTCACATTTAGGAACGAACTATCGAACATGAATATGACCAAGTCTGAATCAATGTCCTCGTACTTCATGAGGATCACAAAAATTAGGGACAAGTTGAGATACAGTGGAAAACCTATTCAAGATAAGGATATTGTCATGATTATGCTAAATGGGCTTCCACCACCTTGGGAATATTTCATCCAAACCATGAGTTGACACACCAAGTTTCCCAAATTTGACAGTTTATGGGCATATTGCACTCAGGAGGAGACGAGGATTGCAGCAAGACAAAGAATTCATGGAACTTAACCTAAGGAGAATCAAGAATTCATGGTCCAATCCAAGAAAGGAAACCAAGAGAAAAGAAAATTTCACCGCCACGAGCATCAAGGTAAAATACCAAGCCCTTTTCCAGATCAACAAGAAAATAAGAAGGATCTATCACAAGTGCAATTCTTCAGGTGCAAGAAATATGGTCACTATGCAAACAAATGTCTAATTTCAGGAAAAAGGAAACATGAAGCCTCAATAGTTGATGTAGAAGAAGGTTAGCATCACAAAAAGAAAAGGAGTGAATATCATACATAATTCTTATTCATATCGGCATTATCAAGTACTGTTCCCACCACTAGTGAAACTTGGCTCATAGGTAGTGGTGCTTCCAGGCATATGACTAGATATAAAGAAAATATTTCTGAAATAGTTGAGAAAGAATCTCATATTCGTGTTGTACTTAGAGATGATGCCAACTATACTATGAAGGGATCTGTGGCTACCTCTCTTCAACTAGAATATAAATATATGTTACATTTGAGTAATGCGTTATATGTGTGTGGTATGAAAAGAAATATTGTCTCCATATCTTCCTCGAAGAACTAGGGATATAATGTTGCATTTTCATATGGGAAATTTCTTTCTTGGAATAAGAACTCAAGCATGGACACAAAGAAATAAATTGGATTAAGAGAGGAGATCCTGTATCGATTGAGTACTCCACCAGCGCAAGCACTAGTTCATGACTCCAACAACATGGGTGAGCTATGGCACAAAAGGTTAGGTCACATCAAATATAGATCTCTCCCAGTATTAAGAAACATTGTGACAGGTCTACTAGTACTTTATATGGACCATGATGGAGTCTGGAATGGATGCACACTTGGAAAGAACACTAAGGGATATTTTCTAAATAGTGAGAGTAGATTCAAGGTAATATTAGATCTAGTGCACTCCAACTTGTGCAGAATTATGATTGTTGCTTCACTGGGAAGTTAAAACTACTATGTAACATTTATTGACGACCACTCACAGAAGACATGGATATACTTTCTCAAGACCCAGGAATCCAAGGAAGTGCTCATCAAGTTCAAGAATTCAAATCAAAATTTGAGAATATGTCGAGAAAGAGGATAAAGACTATAATATCATACAATGGTGGAGAGTATACATCCACATAGTTTAATGATTTCTACAAGGAAGTAAGAATTAATAGGGAGCTTACACTTCCCTACAACCCTCAACAAAATGGGGCTGTTGAAAGAAAGAATCAAACAACTGTGGAGGTAGCCAAAGACATGATACATGACTAGAGTCTATTGATGTTCTTATGGGCATAAGATTCTAGAATAACTATCTATGTACAAAACATATGCCCTCATAGAATCTTGAATAACATGACTCCAGAAGAATCCTTCACATGAATTAAGCCAAAAGTGGGCCACTTTCGTATCTTTAGCTGTGCAGTCTACGTACATGTGCCCAAGGAGAAAAGGCTGAAATTGGAGACTCGAGAAAGAAGGGAGCTTTCATGGGATACAATGAGTCTTCAAAGGCGTACAAAATTTATGTTCAAGGATCGAAGAAAATCGAAGTCGGTAGAGATGTGTCCTTTGAAGAGAAATGACAATTCATACATTAGAGGAAATTTCAACTCAAAATGGGCCTTTTAAATTTTATTCAAATTCCATGTCATCATGTGTTAGCTAATGAAATTTCTTTAAATTTGAAATACCGTATAGGTCTTAAACACTTTTTTAATATAAATTTGGG
The DNA here is from genome assembly GCA_001517045.1 of Pseudotsuga menziesii. Taxonomy (NCBI): domain Eukaryota; kingdom Viridiplantae; phylum Streptophyta; class Pinopsida; order Pinales; family Pinaceae; genus Pseudotsuga; species Pseudotsuga menziesii. The sequence goes on along the minus strand of LPNX011037833.1, from coordinate 260,855 downwards.
GATAGGTATCATAAAAAAAACTACTTTTTTTGTTTGTATTTTTTACATATCTCCCCGTGTCTTTACTCAAATTTTGATCGGGAGAGCTCGTTGGATGTGGAATTTAATTCCGCATCCAACGAGTACCCACTCGGCATACTTTTGATGGACCCCGCTACCCCAAAAATNAAAGTAGTTTTTTTCTTTTCTTCCTCCAAAATTAATAAATATTATTTTATTATTTTATTAGTTCATTTTAGGAGGCCCATTTTGAGTTGAAATTTCCTCTAATGAAGGAATAGGATCTGACATGGAAATCAATGAGAATGAATAGATGATATCATGTCCCCCTCCTGCAGTTCAAATAGAGTTCCCAAAGTCAGAACCGACTGACTCCATCAATCCAATTGAGCCAGTTGATGCTCCCACAGACATTACAGTTGGTTGAAAAAGGAATAGATGGGCACAACATATGTTGTGTGATGCAGAGGGGCATGAATCTCCACATGGAACTTTTCGAAAATAAAAATACCTCATAGGTTCTCGAGTTAGGTAGTATTGATGAGACGCATCATTGACTCAGAGCCAACCACATATGAAGAATCATCCAAGCACCAATTTTGGAAGGATGCCATGATGGAAGAAACCCAATCCATCATGAAGAATGATGTATAGGAGGTTGTATCAAGACCTCATGGGAAGTCAGTAGTGACTTCCAAATGGATTTTCAAGATTAAACATGGAGCAAATGGAAGTGTGGAAAAACACAAAGCTATATTTGTTTCCATAGGATTCTATCAAATAGAGGGAGTTGATTATGAAGAAACATTTGTTGTTGTGGCTCGACATACTTCCATCAAGACCACTATTTCTATTACTTCAGCTATGGGATGGAAGTTGCATCAGATGGATGTCAAGACTGCTTTCTTCAATGGTGTAATTGAGGAAGAAGTATACAGTGAACAACCAAATGGGTTTGTTGTCCATGGGAAGGAGTCCCATGTCTACAAGTTGAAAAATGATCTATATGGACTCAAGAAAGCACCTTGTGCTTGGTATGGATAGATAGATGGATACTTTATGATATTGGGATTGACCAAGAGTGATACAGATCCCAATATTTACAACAGGATTGTGGAGTATGATCCATTGATTCTAGTTTTGTATGTCGATGATTTATTTCTCACATGAAATGAGAAGTTGATTACATGGTGTAAGAAGAATATTTCCTATGAGTTTGAAATGAAATATCTTGGATTGATGCATTACTTCTTGGGATTAGAAGTATGGCAGAGGAAGAAGGACATTTTCCTAAGTAAAGGAAAATACACCATCGATATATTAAAGAGATTCAAAATGTTGGGCTGCAAGTCCATCACTACTCCAATAGATGCAAACCTGAAGAAGCTGAGGGACTCAACTTCATATTCTGAATTGATTGAACCCACGATGTATCACAGGTTGATAGGATCGTTGATGTATCTGACAAACACCAGGACAAATATATGTTTTGTTGTGAATTCTCTCAGCCATTTCATGAGTGAGCCGAGGCAGATTCACTGGAATACTGCAAAACATGTACTCATATATTTGTGTGGAACTATGGGATATGGATTGAAATATGCTTCAGAATGTAGCTTGATATTGTATGGATTTTTAGACTCAAATTGGGTTGGATGCGCTACAGATAGGAAGAGTACTTCCAAATGTTTCTTAAGTTTGGTTTCTTTAGTTATTTCCTGGTGTAGCAGAAAGCAGACCTCAGTAGCACTCAGTACAACAAAGGCCGATTATATGGCTTCTAGTACAACAGTTCGAGAAGTAGTATGGCTTCAGAAACTCCTTGTATGATTGTTTGGTCAGATTCCAGGACCAACTGCGATTCATTGTGATAACTAGAGTTGTGTGTAGATTTCACTAAATCCTATGTTTCATGATAATTCAAAGCATATAGATATTTGATATCACTTCATTCTTGATATGGTGCATGAGGGTGTGATCGAGCTATACTACATGCTGACATATGACCAGACTGTAGATGTTCTTACCAAGATTCTTCCCAAGAAAAATTTTGAATACTTTCATGGAATACTTGGAGTAGAAGAAAATATATGCCTCCTTGAGAGGGAAATGTTATTCAGACATCTACCTTGCTTCTACACTAGTGCCTCTACTCGTTTTGGTTCTCAACCTGGTATGAGAGAAATATCATCGGTAATGGAGATAGAATGGTAGTAGACGGTTGTGTACAATGGTTCCTCTGCTCATCCTGGTTCCCATCCTGGTGTGGGAGAAATCCCATCGGCAGTAGAGATAGACATGTAGTAGATGTTCGTGTACATGGATGCCTCTACTCGTGATGCTTCTCGGCCTGGTATGGGAGAAATCCCATCGGAAGTAGAGACAAACATGTAGTAGATGGCTTTATGAAGCATGTCCAAGTTCTCATCTAGGTATGGGATATTCCCATTGGCAGTAGAGACACCCTCGTTGTAGATGATACATTGATGACACCTCTCTGATGGATTATGAGAGATGTTGGATTTACTGATGGACTATGTGAATCAGATGTATGATACCTCTCTGATGGAATGTGACAGCTAATGGATTCACCTATGGACTATGTGGATCATATAAATGATGGAAACTCTCCGATGGATTGTGTAGAGTTGCATAACTTACGGATTTACCGATGGATTGTGTGGATCAAACATATGATGATGATGACTCTACATTGGACTGTGCAAAGTTTTAGAGCTGACATATTCACCAATGTAATGAGTGGATCAGATGCATGATAACACTTCTCTATGGATAGATATTGTGTTGATAACCTTCATTATGTATAGAGATTATAGAGACATATGTGTTGTATGGAAGAGACCTAGATGATCATCATACTGATGATGTATATGATGTTGATGTCTGAAGAATACCTTCCTTGTTGAGAGGGAGTGTTGGATTCTATGCAAATTCGGAAGTTATTATTATTGTATTTTTATTATATTGGTTTGCAACTCCTATGGGAGATCATATTGATGTAATCATTCATGTAAACCCTTGAAAGAAATAATGTAAACCCCGGGGGATTTTATATAAGAAAATAACTAAAATAAAATTATTTTAATTTATCCTCAAGGGAAGTCATCCCCATTCAGTTAGACAAGTCCACCTAGTTAGGGTTAAATGTTAGTTTTGTAAAGTGTATAAATAGAGAGTTCAGGCGCCTCATCTGGGAAAGCATCCAAGAAAGCAAGTTCACTAGTCAAGGAGAAGCTCTCTCCAGCAATGAGAAGCAAGAAAACCCCGTCCTCGAGGGGGGGGAATCATCCATTCAAACTCGACGCATGAGCAAGAGACAGAGCATGCCCAACATAGTTAGCATTCCATCATGCACTTCTTGTGCAACAGTGAGACTAGAAGAAACCGTAATTGGTGAAAGACATGTAAATAGAGTCGCACATGTGAGCTTAGCATATCCAAGAATTGGAGAACCATAGCAATTGGGTGTTAGGGATATCCCAAGGATGAATGGATTGATCAATATAGTGAAGGAGAGAATCTCTAGAGTTAGCATCCTGGACCTTTCTATGCCCACCCTAAATAGCACTGGAGGGAAGGGGTTCCTAAGGGACTATGTAGCAGTGAAGGGAACCTTCCTTGTGTTGGGTGTAGTAGGTATTGTGGGTACCAATGATGGATGAAATAGTTGAGATTCCTACAACTTTGTGGATGAGCTTCTTGGCTTAGAATTCACCTTCCCTTGACTCCCTATATGCTTGATAACCCAGTAGTACACTTGCTTAACATGAATAACTGTGTTTATGACTGCGAGAGAGCATGTATAGTTCCTCCCTAGTGGATACCATAACCCATCTTGGGGGTGGTCTCTCAATTGATATAATATAAGTTGGACAGAGACCTATGGTTGGGTGGAACATTGCACTCACATAACCAGTTGCTTGGACAATTCGACTGAAAGATAAGTATTTCTATTGATCTTCAATGTACATTTTATTAATTATGAATGCTTAATTTATTTATGTGGTGAAAGGTTAATTGTGCATGGTGATTAAACTAAATGGCATAGTTTAATTTCTCAATGAAATGGTTGTTCATAGTTGTAAATAATTTATCTATGTGGATGGTATATTTGATGTGGTGACTTTGATGGAAGGAATGTTGTATTCATGATTTCAATTGCATATAGATGGTATTCTTGGTGTGCATGATTAGTTTCATTTGAATATGTACTATGAGTCCTATAGAGTCGTAAAAGGGGTGGAGGAACCTTGCATACCCTCCATATCATGTGTTGAAGTGGTTCATAGGTGGCATGGCTAAATTCCCTTTAGCCAAAATCACCTAAGTAATGAGGTTATCATGGAGTTTCCATGTCCAAATAGCATGGCCAATGCATAGGGATGGAATAAAAATTTGGCTAAGTGTTGAATAGTGGTATTAACTACCAATGTCACAGTGTCGACTACAGAAGTCAGGAATCGGGACTACATAGTAGCACTGTGGTCATGTTCCGACTACCGACTCCCAACTTGGCGATTGGAGCAAAAATCAGAATCAGGAGTATAGTGGAAGGGTTGTAGTTGGTGACCCCGCCTCCCAACTCTTGACGTCGAAAGTTTCAAAGTCAGAAAGTGGGGGGTATTTTTGTTGAAAATAGACTTACCATGTCGACTTCTTACTCCCGACGTCAGAAATGTCGAAGTTGGGATGGATCATGAGGACCATTGTGTGTTTCGATTTCTGACTCTCGACGTCAGAAACGTTGGAGTTGGAAAGTTAGGAATGAATTGTTGGAGTTTTTTTGTAGTTTCGACTTCCAAATCTCAACATCGCAAATTTCAGAGTCGGGAATTTGGGATTGGTTGTTATGCATCGCTCTATGTTTTGAGTTCTGATTTCCGAAGTTGGAAGAGTCGGAAACACTCGCAAATATTATCTAAGTGGAAATAGATGGTTGGGATCATGAATTTAGCAGTTGGGATGGATAATGGCCATCAGATTTCATTGTTAAATGAAAGCTAACGACTTATTAATCCAAATTAAGTATTTATTAGTTATTCTATCCTATGTACGTCTGTATTTATGCATTGTTGGTATCAATCGGTGAAGAATTTGTTGGTTGGTTTGTGAAATGCACTCTTTGATGGTATGATTGATCGAGAGGGGCATAATAAATTGGTATTGGAGAAAAAAAAGATTCTGTGGCACCTGAATGATTTTCCCATTTCCTCAAAGTAATGCCGAGGTGACAAGGGATGTGACATGTTCTTCAAAATAATTTGTATTCATGTGGAAGTTCACTTTTGTGCACATTTCAAAAATAACACCATTCATATGTATGATGAATATGATTTCCATTGGTGACAACATTAATGACAAATATTAAGAATAATGACTTGGATTTCACATGGCATGGATGGAGGACTTGGAAATCTTGATGACATAGACAAATATGGTGTTAAGAACCCGTGTCAACCCCCCTCTTTATTTTGTTGGTATATTTTGTCGGACGCATATGCTTTGTAAGTCGTCCAATTAGTATGATGTATTATCCCACATTCATGGGGATTAAATAATAGTTGTTAAGTCATCCAGTTAATAGGTTGCATTATCCCACATTCATGTGGAGTAACAGTTTTTTAGATTAGACTCAGTATATAAGTATGTGTTGAGGCTATTGAAAGCACCGAAGAGTTTATTGTATTGAGCTTGCTCAAAGGAGGTTGCCCCTACGAAGTGGCCCACGATCGATAAAATATCTTTTGTGCTCCAATATTTTTGCATTCTCATTGTTTATTTCCGGAGATTCTCCACATATGGTATCAGAGCACTTTCCTTGGCACAAGTGGGAATTTGTTTTTTCTTTTCAAAAAAAAAAAAGAGGGCAAAATTGGGCGGCGACCTTCAGATCAATTTCTGAAACTTTCTACCCAGAATCAGAAGAAATAGGTTGCATATCTGAATTCCTCTTTCAAAAATACGTAGTTTCCAAAAAAAAACATCTCATTTGGAGTTCTAAAAGTGGAGATATCGCAGATTTAAAATCAGCAATTTTTCAGAATTTCGGTGACGGTCGCGGAAATTACAGAGCGAACATCTTTTGACTGGGTGCCCAAATTTCTATTCTGATTTCGTGGGTAGAAGCAGAGTGGTTGTTCCAGTTCCGGAAACAAGATATAATAGCGATTCTAAGCAATATATATTGGGTTATGCTCATTTTAAAAAAAATCATCTCAAAACCTTAGCTCTAATTATGGGTTTTTGAGCATTGGGTGGAATTTTTGCCACATTTTTTTTGGCACTGTGATTATTGCAGTAGTTCTTCTTCTTGTAGCAATATTTCTCATTCGGATCAGGGAATACACCATATCCGCTTAACTGTGGGAAGTGCTTGGGCATAGCCCTAAAACTCATTGTGATGAGAACCACACGAACCTCGAAGTAGTTGGCCACTAAGAGGACCTGCCAAGTGAAAAGGGAAACGACCCCTACCAGATTGAATAGATTCACATCTGTGAGGAAAACCAAAGAGCTGTCGTTTTCGGCCAAGTGGTTAGCAGTTTTACCTGTGCCGTGAAGTGAGGGGTACTACCCCAATACTCAAGCCTGAGACAGCCTTAGTGGCCAAGTGACTACCTTTGAACCAATAGGAAGCCGATTATACCTGGGATCCATCTCTATTTACAGTTGATAACGTGTAGAATTTCAGAATTGTCACAGATCATTTACTCCATTTCCTGTTGATAAAACACAGCTTGTAGCACCGCCACAAATCAGTTCTTCAGAGAAAAAAAAAGGGTATAAATTTCTGTTTTTCAGACATATCTTCCTTGATTTAACTTCGTTTTCCTTGAAATTTCATTGTCACCCCCGTGCTACCATTCTGCATATTCCTTCATTGAGGCCCTTATCCCCAATTTCACTTCCTCAAGGCTGAAATCCCACATTTGTCAATTTTTAAAGTTTTTCATAACTTCTCTGATTCTCACCCAATTGCCTTCAAATTTTTCCACGGTGTTCGTTTTCCAATTCTACTTCATTGTCCCTCTCTGACAAATTTTCCAATTCCTTCATCCCACCTCTGAAATTCACATTTTCTGCTTCTTGTCCCTAAAAAAGTGTCTAAAACCCCGTAAAACCCCAATTACCCCCCCAAATTTGTCCCAAATCAAAAATCTCCTTTTTTGTTTTTCTACCCATTACCTTATTAAAAAAAAAGAAAAAAACCTGCTTATGGTTTTTACCCACGCCGGAGCAAATAAACAAATGGAAGAAGAACTTGCTGCCATCAAGTCCAAACTTGAGGATCTAGATCAAAAATTTCTCGACCTCAATTGTCAGCATGCACCTGTGGACAACTGCCACCAACTTGAGTCTTCTGCAGACACTAGGTTCTCATTGTTTAGCCACTACCGCAGGATGAAGCTGGATTTTCCTTGCTTCAATGGTGATGATCCGACTGGATGGATTTATAGGGCAGAACAATATTTCAGTCTGCATAACACTTTTGATTTCAATAAAGTCCCCCTTGCATCCTTTCATTTGGAACATGAAGCACTTCAATGGTTCCGTTGGTACATTAAGGCTCATGCCGAGCCAAACTGGATAGATTTTTCCCAACTCCTCTTGCAATGATTTGGTCCCAGTGCTTTTGATGACTTCACAGGAGCACTCACCAAACTTCGCCAAACTGGCACTATGTGGGAGTATCAGACAAAATTTGAGAAACTCGCCCATCACACCGAGGGATTTCCTGGTGCATTCTACCTTAGTTATTTTATCAGTGGTCTGAAGAATGCAATACGCTCTGAGGTTAAAATGTTCTACCCACACACAATGATGGAAGCCCTCGGGTTGGCTAAGCTAGCAGAGGACAAGATCCAGGATCAACAATGCTCCAAATCCACTCTTGTTCCATTCAGACCTATGGTTCCTCAAAGAACCCAAAATATTCCAACTCCTAGAACCACTCCTATCAAGCATTTGTCTGAAGCAGAGATGTGGGAATGTCGGGAAAAAGGGCTTTGTTATAATTGTGACGAGAAATTCACCCGGGGACATAGATGTGTTGAGCAAAAGCTCTATCTTCTGGATGTGGATTCTCCACCTACGCTTGAAATTTGTGAAGCTTCTTAGGATCCAGTAGACGCTCAGGTCGACATTTAGCAACCACCTGTTGACCCTCATTCTCATGATGAACACCCCAAGATATCTCTCCACGCATTAGTCGGAGTCACCACCCCACAAACCATGCAGGTCAAGGGTTTCTTCAAGAAGATTCATCTTACAATACTCATTGATTCTGGTAGCACCCATAACTTCATTGACCCTCAGATTTCAAAACAAGCTGATAGTTTTATCCATCCTTGCTCCATCTTTAAAGGCATGGTTGCCAATGGGAGCACCTTACCTTGCAAAGGAAAGTGCCACAATGTGTGTATCTCTATTGGAGATTATAACTTGTGCTCTAACATGTTTGCCATGCCTCTAGGAGGATGTGATGTGATTTTGGGAACTCAATGGTTACCCACACTTGGACCCATCTTATGGGATTTTGTTGAACTATGGATGCAATTTTCAGTCAATGGGAACAAACACAAATTCAATGGCTTCCAACTAGGTTCTCTCAGCATCATCCATTCCCATCGCATGGAAAAGCTCCTTAAGACGAATTCACATGGTGTCATTGCTCAGCTCCATTTCATTCAAATGCAACCTTCAGCAATCTCAACTACTCCCTTGGATCTTTCATTCCGATGCACCTTTCATATGCCTTATTTTTCCAAGCTCTTCACTCTTGAGCATGAGGCTTACGACAATGGACTTGGGGTTGTCCTCTTTCAAGATGAACATCCCATTGCCTTCACCTAAAAATGCAATTCTGGAAATAATTTATCCACCTATACATATGAGAAGGAAATGATGACTATTTTGCACACAGTACAGAAGTGGTGGCCATCCCTCTTAGAGAATCCTTTCAGCATCAAGACTGATCACAAGAGTTTGAAGTATTTCCTAGAACAATGGGTCTCATCCCCAACACAACAAAAATGGGTTCTCAAACTCAGGGATTATGACTATAAGAAGGCTCGGGACAATCTTGCGTTGGATGCTCTTTTCCACACATTTGATGCCCATGTTTCTCTTTCAATTATTTCTATGCCTCTTCCAACTTGGTTACACTCTCTTCAGCAAGGCTATGTCAATGAATCCTCATTATCTGAAGTCATCCAACAGTTAGCCAGTAACCCTTATGTGGTACCATATTCCTCTTGGGATGGATTTTCTCTAAGATACAAGGGTCGTCTGGTGCTTCCCCAGAGCACAGACCTTAAACATGCGGTCTTTTATGAACTCCATTCTTCTCCATCGGCAGCGCACTCTAGTTTCATCAAAACATATGAGCTGGCACGTCGTAACTTCTTTTGGAAGGGGGTGCAACATGAAATTCAACATATGGTTGCCAAATGTGTCCCTTGTCAGCACCACAAGGGTGAAACTACACTCCATCCATATATCACCTCTTCAATCGTACAAATTTTCATGGCCCAGATATTTCTTCTTCATGGAATCCCTTATTCCATTGTCTCAGACCGCAACACAACTTTCTCAAGTCATTTTTGCCTCCCTGACACCAAACTGCATATGATTTCAGTTTATCACCCACCAATAGAGGGTCCAACTACAGTCGTCAACAAATATTGGGAAACTTATTTTCGTTGTTTCACCTCTGAAGAACAACATCAGTGGGAACAATGGCTCCCTCTCGTTGAATGGTGGTACAATAATTCCTACCATACTGCATCTAAAATGAATCCATATGAAGCAGTCTATGGTCACACACCTCCAGTAATCCTCCCATCCACCCCGAGTAGTTCACCAGTTTAGGCAATTGACATGGTTCTTTGAAACCGACATCAGATTCTTCACCTCCTGTAGGACAATCTTCACCTGACAAGAGCCCACAGGAAACAACAGGCTAATCAACACCGTTCTGAGCGCACTTTTCAAGTTGGTGATATGGTTTTTCTTCGTCTACAGTGTTACAAGAAATCCTCCATGAAAGATAAAGGGCATCAAACACTCACTCCAAAGATCTCTGGCCCATATCTAGTGCTTCAACAGATTAGGTATGTTGCTTATAAATTGGCACTTCCTCCTTCTCGCATTCAGCCAGTGATCGATTCCAACATCAGCACACAAATTGTTTTACCAAAATGGGTTACTGAAGGATCCATCATTTCGAAGTCAAAGGCCATCCTCAATAAGCGCACTTGTCAGCTTCTCTCTCGGTCCATCACAAAGTTCTTCAATTCAGTGGCCCATCATGCAACCAGAGGATGCTACATGGGAACCCCTCCTTCAGATTTAATAGTTGTTTCCACATCTCAAGCTTTGAGGACAAAGCCTTTTCTAAGAGGGAGGGGATGTTAAGAACACGTGTCAACCCCCCTCTTTATTTTGTTGGTATATTTTGTCGGACACATATGCTTTGTAAGTCGTCCTATTAGTATGATGTATTATCCCACATTCATGGGGAGTAAGTAATAGTTGTTAAGTCGTCCAGTTAATAGGTTGCATTACCCCACATTCATGTGGAGTAATAGTTGTTTAGATTAGACTTGGTATATAAGTATGTGTTGAGGCTATTGAAAGTACCGGAGAGTTATTTTGTATTGAGCTTGCTCAAAGGAGGTTGCCCCCTCAAAATGGCCCTCGATCAATAAAATATCTTTTGTGCTCCAATATTTTTGCATTCTCATTGTTAATTGCAGGAGGTTCTCCACATATGGATGAGCAAGCAATGATTGATGACAAGAGATGACAAAGCACAAGGACTTTGGATATGGGAATTCAGACACCTAATAAGTCAGATGACCCATACTGTGGTCATTTGTTGAAGATGACATAGAGGATATTGTGTTAGAAAATTACAATGAAGATCAAGAAAAACAAAGGATAATGATGACTTGGAAAAAAAAGGGTAAATGGAAAAGCATGGACAAAAGGCATCTTCTACACCCTAGCTATGAGCATTCTCATGTGCTAGTGCATGAAAACAGAGGCGAGCATCACTAAATGACTAAGCAGGCACAATTGATGAAGTCCTGGAGGCATGGTAAAGACCCTTGCGGGCATAGGTTATTTATCCATTGAGGGCATGCTGGAAGCAAAAAAAGGGGGGATAATAATGTGAAAGCAAAATGAAAAAATATCATTTAAATTTGTTAAATGATAAAATGGAAATAAATGAGACAAGTCAGCCCCTCAAAAACATGGATAAGTGAAGTATAAATACAAGAACAAATCGTTGATTTGGGAAGTGAAGGAGTGAAGCGTGGGAAGAGACCGTGGGTGTCTTGGAGAAGAAACTGTGGGCATATTGGAGCAAAGACTGTGGGCATCTTGGAGAAGAAACCGTGGGCATCTTGGAGGAGAAACGGTGGCCCGTGTTGGAGCATAGATGGCGAGGGTTTCCGAAGAAGAGACCGCGGGCATGTTGGAGCAGTGACGTCTGGCGTTCTGAAGCAGAGATCATGCGGGTATCTTGAAGGAAAAATAGTGGGTGTGTGCATTGAAGAATATATATTCACCGGTATAGTTAGGGAAGAAAACATAGAGGACATGAATCATTAACTGAGTGGAGCTAGGGAGAACCATTTTCTGGTTGAAGCCAGTATTATGTTAACAAACAGCTTTGCAGTTGTTGAATCTTTTCAGTTGTAGCTGAAAGATCCGGATGTTGAATCATCTTTTGAGTTGAATCTCATCATTGCAAATTTGTTTCCATACAAGTTATATATATATATATATATATATATATATATATATATAAATTTTATTTGTGTTACTGCTTATTTGTTCAGAATTCTAATTTGATCAAGTTTAGAGTGAAGAAGTTGTTGTTGCTTTAATAATTTGCTAGAAAACTATTTGCCAAAACAAAAGGAGAAATTGAAAAAATCTGTCTAAACCTGTTCACTGATTCAACCCCCCTCTTAGTGAGGCTGAGCCTGTTTCAATTGGTATCAGAGCGGGTTTTTCTTCTTAAAATCCTAACAGCTTGAAGAAGGTCCTCGACAATAATACGATGGGTGGATGTAAGTTCAGGGATGTCCCTAGATTTGATGGGAGCAATTATGTCTACTGGAGCAAGAGGATGAATGCATATCTTATCTCCCTAGGGTTTGATATTTGGAAAATTGTGAGGGATGGATATAAGGAGACAAAAGATGGTCATGTCACCAACAATGAAATAGCAGATTATGAAAACAATGCATGAGATGTGAATTCTATTCTAGGAGGTTTAAGTGAACCATAGTTCTTTAAAATCATGAATTACACCACACCCAAGTAAATGTGGGACAAATTGGCCACCATTTATCAAGGCGAATCCAAATTCCAACAAGCTAAGCTTCAAACATACAGAAGTCAATTTGAAGGTCTAAAGATGTTAGAAGAAGAAGATGTAGTAGCCTACTTTTAAAGAGTTGAAGAAGTTGTGAATACTATGAGAGATCTTTGTGAAACAATGGAACCAAAGCTAGTGGTTCAAAATATTCTTAGAACCTTGATCTCCAAATACAACCCCAAATTTTCTTCCATCGAAGACAGAGAAAAATTTGATGAGTTAAAAATTGAAGAGCTTCAGGGAATTCTAACAGCATATGAAATGAGGATTCAAGAACCTAGTCAGAGTGAACCAGCATTCAAAGTAAACAAAAACAAACTTCAACATCATGAATATTTTTCACAGGATCATGAAGTCTCTGATGAAGAGTTGGAAAACTTCGTTAATAAAATTCAATGTGGAACCAGAAGATATAGAGGAAAGCTTCCATTGAAGTGCTTCAACTGTGGAAAAGTTGGACATTTCGCTGCCAAGTGTCCTCTCAAAAGGAATCACAAAGGAATAAAATCACAAATAAATTTCAAGGACTGAAGCATAGTAGACAGGAAAACTTTATTCACTCAAGTTGAAGAGGAAGGTGTTTCAGATCTCGAAGAAGAAGAGGAAGATGCTAGAAATGAGATTTTGTTCATGGCTCAAGAGAACAATGAAGATCAGCCTGAAGAAGAAGAAGGAGAAGTGTATCTAGAAGAACTCATTGCGGCTCAAGAAGAAATAAAGAATTTGAAATAATTGTACAACAAGCAGGAACAATGTCACCATATTGAAAAGAATCTACTGGCAAAAAAATTAACTTCAACTCTGCAGGAAAAAAAGAAGAAGAAGAAGAAATCAAATCTCTCAAGGAGAATCTTCAAAATTCAAGTGTGTTGAGTCAAAAGTTTCAAAAGAGTTCATCAGACTTGAAAAACATACTTTTACATCAAAGAAAATCTGGAGATACGAGTGGTTTGGGTTACTCCTCGGAATCCAGAAAGAGAAAGACAGAATGTTATTTGAACTAAGAAGTACTCTCAGAAGGAAAAGTTGTACATCCATTCAAGATTAGTCTCTCAAATATCCATGAGCCTTTGAATGAGGCCCAAAGACAATTGGTATTAAGAGAAAAACATTGCACAAGACTCCAAAATGAAATAACTAGTCTAAAGAAGCCTGATAAATCTCAAACCAACCTACAAGGAAACAAGTACATTTCAAGTACCAAAATCCCTTTTTGGGTCATTGTTACAACTACTACAATTTTGGTCATAAATCCATAAATTGCAGAGAACCACAAAGGAGAACAATTAATTCTCCCAAGAAGCAGTATGATGAGAAAGACAATGTCAAAAGTCATAATTCTTTCTCTGTACTCTCTCAAGAAATAGAGTGCTCCAAATGCAACAACCTCGGTCACTCAACTGATCAATGCAAGACAAAGAATGATCCTAAAAATAAAATGACGAAAGACATATGTGGGATATCCTTGTATGCTGCAAAGGATGAGGATAAATGGTACATTGGCAGTGGATGTACCAAACACATGACAAGAGACAGAAACAAATTTATTGACCTGAAAAAGGATAAACATGGGGAAGTGGCTTTCAGAGATGACGATACAGCCAAAATACTTGGAAAACTTACACTATTAAAAGGATTTGCAAAAGCACAAAACATGCTTTATGTAGAAGAACTCAAGCACGATCTGCTAAGTGTGGGACAGTTGTGTGATGCAAATCTCAACATCACATTCTTTGTCGATCATTGTGACATAAAAAGAAATTGGTCAAATTAGATGATTGGAAGAGGAACCAGATCTCCAGGTGAAGTGTATATTTTGGAGGAATTAGATGGTGAAATATGTCTTGTTATCCAAGATGATAATGGATGGATCTGGAACAAGCGACTTGCACACCTAAACTTTGACAACATTGTAAAAATCAGTTAGACAGAAGTTGTACGAGGAATTCCAAAAGTATCAAAACATGCAAACAGATTTTGTGGCTCATGTCAACATGGTAAGCAAGTAAGAGCACTCTTCAAAGATAAAGTGTGTCAATCCACATCATGTCCTCTAGAATGGGTATATATAGACCTATGTGGTCCTGCAAGAATTCAGACACTTCAGGGTGAGTTGTATTTCATGCTTTTTATTGATCATTTTTCCCGTATGACATGGGTCACTTTTTTAAGAAATAAGTCTGAGGCATTTGAAAAATTCAAGCTTTTCAAAGCCAAAACAGAAAATGAATGTGGACAAAAAATTAAATGCTTGCATTCGAAAAATGGAGGTGAATTCACCTCAAGTGAATTCAAAAAATTCTGTAAACTAAATGGAATCAAAAGACAATATTGTGTAGCTCAAACTCCTCAACAAAATGGGGTAGCTTAAAGAAAGAATCAAACTGTTCAAGAAGTAGCAAGAACAATGCTATTGGAAGCAAATATTTCAGAAACATTTTTGCGGAGGCAGTGTATGTCATTAATAGAGATCAACTAAGAGTCAACAGTAATAAAACTCCTTATGCACTTTGGACAGGAATAAAAGCCATAGTTGACTACTTCAAAAAATTTGGAAGTAAGTGTTATATCAAGATTATAGATGACGATCTTGGAAAATTTCATTCTAGAGCAGACGAAGGAATATTTCTTAAATACTCCACTGAGAAAAGAGCATACAAATGCTAGAACAAACGACTCAAAAAAAAATTTGAAAACATTGATGTGACAGTTGATGAAGACATAGTACAAAAACTACTGAATTCTAAACCAAAGGATGAAGAAGGAGATTACTCAGATGAAGATACTATTATTGAAGAAACTAAGGAGACTATTCAACAACAGTCCGACCAACAACCTTCGAGAGAAGAGAAAGCAAGTAATTCATCTATCAAAAACTCAAAAGTTCCAAAACCTTCACTAAAAACAGTAAGAAGAGACCATCTAGAGGATCTTATCATTGGAGACATCGATGAAGGCATGAAACTTAGACAGGACCCCAAAAGAGAAATCTAACTCTTTTCTCAACTATAGAAACAAAAAAATTCAGTGAAGCCTTTGAGGATGTCCATTGGAAAAATGCAATGAAAGAAGAATTAAATCAAATCGAAAAAAGTGGAACTTGGGAGTTGGTCCCAAGACCTGAAGATAAAAATGTTTTAGCCACTAAGTGGGTTTTTAGAAATAAACTAGATGGGGATAGAAAAGTGATCAGGAATAAAGAAAGACTTGTTTGTAAATGGTATGCCCAAGTGGAGGGCATTAACTTTGATGAAACATTTTCACATGTTGCTAGAATGGAGCTTATTAGAATTTTTTGGCACTTGCATGCTACAAAAGGTTTAAAGTCTACCAAATGGATGTCAAATAAGCGTTTCTTCATGGATCTCTAAAAGAAGAAGTTTATATGGAACAACCTGGAGGATTTGATGTTCAAGGAAAAGAAGATTATGTTTGGAGATTAAGAAAATATCCTTATGGGCTCAAACAAGCACCTAGAGCTAGGTATGACGGATTGGACAAGTACCTAATTTAACAAGGATTTTAGAGAGAAACCACAAATAGGATTATGTACTTCAAAGTCACAGATAATGGGTTGTTGATCACTGTAGTCTATGTTGATGATATAATATTTGGAGGTAATGAAGAAATACTTAGTCAAGCCTTTGCCAAAGCCATGGAAAAAGAATTCGAAATGCCAATGATAGGAGAATTGACATTCTTTCTTGGACTCCAAATTTCTCAGAAGGGAGAAGATATTTTTATTTCTCAAACAAAATATTTAAAAGAAATTCTTCAAAAGTTTTGAATGATGGAATGTTCCCCTGTAAGTACACCCATAGTAACAAGGTGTAAATTAAGTAAAGAAGATCAGTCACCTACTACTGATCAAACTTTGTACAAATCCATGATTGGAAGTCTGTTATATCATACTGCATCTCGTCCAAACATTATGCAGGTTGTTGGTTTGGTGGAAATATTCCAAGCAAATCCAAAAGAATCACATGTAATAGCAGCTAAGAGAATTTTTATATATCTCAAAGGAACTATTGAATATGGGCTATGGTATCCTAAGGATCAAAACTTTATTATGACAAATTTCTCTGATGTTGATTGGGCAAGAAACCTTGATGACAGGAAAAGTACAAGTGGCAATGCATTCTTTTTGGGAAACTGCTTGGTAGCATGGTCAAGCAAAAAATAGTCATCCATATCTCTCTCTACCAGTGAAGCAGAATATATATTAGCTGCAGAATGTTGTAATCAACTCTTATGGATGAAACAAACATTAGAAGATATTAAGTTAAAATATGACCAGACCTTGATAATTTACTGTGATAATACAAGCGCTATTAGTATATCAAAAAACCCTGTTATGCACTCTAAAACTAAGCATATCCCCATCAAGTATGTTTTCTTGAGGGAACAAGCACATGACCAAACAATAAAATTGGAATATGTGAATTCTAAAGATCAAATAACTGATATCTTTACCAATCCATTACCAAGAGAATATTTTGAGACTCTTAGAGATAACTAGGAGTAATTTCTTCTCCTCAACAGAAGAAGCATTAAAAATATAAGAACAACAAAGTAAGTGCAGGACAGCTGAGGTAGGGGGAGCAAGACTAGAATATTATTGACAGGGAGAGCATAAGCATACATGTTAGGGGGAGCAGCCAAGAGATTATTCAACAATTCTGAAGGAAAGTGGTAAGAACATGACATGAGAAGAGTGCAGTCCAAGTATAGCCTCAGGGAGAGGAGCGAAATTCCATATATCAGTTCAGTGACCCTTTGTCATTAATGTCAATGGAGGTGACTAGTTGAAGAGTGTTGCCATCAATGGCATTGAAGAGTGTTTCCATGAATGAAAAAGAGGGATATTGATAAATGTGATTTCCATTGATGACAAAATTAATGAAAAAGATTAAGAATAATGACTCGGTTATCACATGGCATGGATGGAGGACTTGGAAAGCTTGATGACATAGACAAAGATGGTCGAGCAAGCAATGATTGATGACAAGAGATGACAAAGCACAAGGACTTTGGATATGGTCATTCAGACACCTAATGATTCAAATGACCCATACCGTGGTCATTTGCTGAAGATGACATAGAGGATATTGTTTTGGCAAATTACAATGAAGATCAAGCAAAACAAATTAGGAGAATGATGACTTGGAAAAAACAAGGGTAAATGGAAAGAATGGACAAAAGGCATCTTCTACAACCTAGCCGCGACCATTCTCATGTGCTAATACATGAAGACAGAGGTGAGCATCACTAAATGACTAAGCAAGAACAATTGATGAAGTCCTGTAGGCGTGGTAAAGACCCTTGCGAGCATAGGTTATTGATCCATTGTGGGCATGCTGGAAGCAAAAGAAAGGGGGATAATAACGTCAAAGCAAAATGAAAAAGTATCATTTAAATTTGTTAAATGATAAAATGGAAATAAATGAGACAAGTCAGCCCCTCAAAAACATGGATAAGTGAAGTATAAATACAAGAGCAAATCATTTATTTGGGAAGTGAAGGAGTGAAGCATGAGCAGAGACAGTGGGCGTCTTGGAGAAGAAACCGTGGGTGTCTTGGAGCAAAGATGGTGGGAGTGTTGGAGTAGAGATGGTGATGGTTTCCGAAGAAGAGACTGCGGGCATGTTGGAGAAGTGACGTTTGGCATTCTGAAGCAGAGATCGTGCAGGTGTCTTGAAGGAAAAATCGTGGGTGTGGGCGTTGAAGCAGAGATATTCTCCAGTATAGTTAGGGAAGAAAATGCAGAGGACGTGAATCATTGACTGAGTGGATATGGGGAGAACCCTTTTCTGGTTGAAGCCAATACTTTGTTAACGAACAATTTTGCAGTTGTTGAATCTTTNTATATATATATATATATTTTTACTGCTTATTTGTTCATAATTTTAATTTGATCAAGTTCAGAGTGAAGAAGTTGTTGCTTTAATAATTTTCTAGAAAACTCTTTGCTAAAACAAAAGGAGCAACTGAAAAAATCTGTCTAAACCTGTTCACTGATTCACCCCCCCTCTCAGTGAGGCTGAGCCTATTTCAATGTAAGCATACCTATGGATATAGAATTGGCTATGAAAGTTGGTCTCTTCCCTTAACACAAAAGGTTTAATTCCTAATACACCATTATAAAAAGGTCATAGAATTGAAAAATGGATTAGTTGGGAGAATTTCCTTACCAAAGATATACAATATTACGTCATTCATATAACATATATGCATCCTCAAAGTACATTACTATATAGGTTGCAACATTCATGATGTCATCATGTTCAACTTTAGCTCCCTTGCATACAATGTACAAACTTAACAAATTATATATATTTATAATTGTAATGCTCATTATAATAGGCCTACAAATTGTAAAAGGAGCCTTTAATAACACTTTTATTTATAAAAAATTGATGCTCGAATAGCATCGGAAGAAGCATCACTTATGTTTGACAATAATCAATGTGCACACATGTTTCCCCCTTGAGATTAAAACATCTCCACTCTAATTCCGCTTGTCACATATCTAAAGTGTTCCAAAGATGCTGCATTAGGGACTGTGACATCTAGATCTTCTGGATCTTTCACTTCCTTAGTTAACAAATTTTCAGTCCTCTTGCATGCAAATCTAGATCCACCAATATTGGAAGCTTCTTCTCATCCTTTATTTGAACTAGATGTTCCACCTCATCTTGAATCAATTTCTATTTTGAGTCAATCGGTAATTGAAGAAATCATACTAAGTTTTAAACCTATGAAAGTGAAGACAACGACACCTGATATTGAATAAATATCTGAAGAAAAAATCATGTTAATTTGCAATGGTATAGTAACCAGAAAAAGAGATAAATGACAAAAAGGAGTGGAAGAGGAATCAAAATATCAACAGCTACCAAAAAACCTATAAGGAAATCATTGAAAGATAGAAGGGAAGAAATTGTAATATTTTTTGGTGATGATAGATATCTTAGTACTTTAAATTCTATAATAGCTTAGATAGATGATGGTCATTACAAAGATGTATTATGTGTTCCAAGTATTTCATCCAATCATTGATCAGCCTATCATATCACTCATTTAGATGAAGGTAATATTGTAGAGTCTCGGCCTCATCAAGTTGCAATCAAGGATTAAAAATATCATAAGAATGTCCTAGAAACTAGAATTGTTGATGATATTACTAGGTTGTACATATTTGACAACTTTAGGTAATCATATTTTCTATCAATTTTTATTGCTCATAGTGATGACTTGAGGTAAGTTTGGAATGTGTGATTTGGTGGGGAATGAGTTATCCTTGAGTCTTGAGACCCTTCCATACCATCAAGGTGAAACACCCTAGTTTTGACCCCGTTTGCATTTAAATAAAATGATGTAAATAATCATGGTGTGGAGCTAGGAAAAATACCCACCATCAATTTAGTATTTATGATTCGACGATTAAAGTTGGGCCGATGGTATTTTTTTTCTATCCGGCACATTATTATTTTGGACATCATGATAAATTTTCAATTTATTAATTAAAAACCTACATCCAGCTATGTCAACGCAACTAAATTGAGATGGGGGCATGATTTTCCTAAGGATAAGGGGGGGAATTGAAAGAATAGGAAGAAATTCAAATTGGACAAAGCCCACTTGGGGAAACACATTTTTTAACTTTTCTTGGGCAAAAACATCAACCTTTTCCCTCATGCATGGGCATTTCATCTTCCATCATGATTTGGAATGGGAAAAATATTCTAGGGAATCCCATTCTGCATTCACGCAACAAGCAAAACATCTGTGTCTGCACCCTGGACAATTTTTTTCTCCCGTTTGGCGATCTGCTTCCTTTCACGTTTTGGTTTTCCTGTGTGGATTTTCCCCCTCTCACGTATTCTCTTAATTTCCAGTTGTTTTTCCTGAATCTGATTGCCCAGAACTCGATTTTTGTGTCTTGGATTCGATTAACCATCAAACTTTTTCGTTTGGTAAATTTGCAACAGTCGTTTGGCATTGGAAATGCTTAGAAATTCATAAATTACTGTGTGCATGTGTTTCCTTGGATTCTATTACCTTTGTTATTTCCAATACTGAGATAACTATGTGTACATCCTTTCTTTGGCATATACACTGATTGAGGAATGGAAATGGGCCTAGACTTGCTTGATAAACCTAGTGTGTGAAGGCACCTCATAGACCGATCTAGAAGGTTGGGTTCCTTCTTTGCATGCCCTGAATAGCATTGGAAGGGAATGCATGGTCTGGGGGACTGTGTAGCAAAGAAGGGGATGCTTCCTTGTGTTGGGTGTGTAATTGTTTAGAGGTCAGGCTAGATCTGGTGTGGGTGATCATAGCTCTGGCTTGAGCTCACTAGATTAGTAGTCATCTTTTCCACTTCCTTGACAGCCTGATAAACCCACCTGTGTTGGCTTGGCTGAAGTTTGTTGTATCCTTGACTATGGGTGAAGTCTGCTAGTGTTCCTTTCCTTGGGTAAATCATGCCCATCTCGGGGGTGGCAGTGCTACTGAGAGATTAAAGATCACATTGGCCTATGGTTGGGTGGAACGTTGTAGTGACATAGCTGGTTGCGGGACGAGATTCTTTCAAAGATAAGTTTTCTGGTGTATTTAAGTTCTGAAACTGTATTTGCTTATGAATTATTGTAAAATTATCATAAACATGTTGAATGCATGAATGTGTTGAATAAATTATTTTTCTTCTGCTGTATATATATCATGTACATCTCGTTATGCATCTGTGTATTTATATGTTTTTATAAAATGCATTATTATATTATGTTCATGGGGCTTAGTTTTCTCGGGTTGATAGACGATGTCGCATCCTCTCCACCTAGTAGAGGGTTGGGGATGTGATGGTGTGGTATCAGAGCTCTAGTTGCAGCTTTGGGCCTCAATGGGCCATGAAGAACAGCCTCTGTGATCAGCAAGAAGAAGCGGCAGACATAAAAAAAAAAAATTCTAAGTATTTAGCACTCTTCCTTGACGGCTGAGAAAGCCCCAAGTCAATTTGTTGTAGCGGCTGAAGAGGCAGAAGAAGAGCCACAACAATGGCTGTGTTGTTTCCTTTTTACCAGCGCGGTGAACGGTTATTGTCATTTGAGCCGCAACAGCAGCAGTAAACAGAAGTGGGAGTCACTGTAGCGATTAAGTCTCCCGAAGTGATCCAACACAGTGGATGGAAATTGTTCTTTGAGCCGCAGCGTTGACTGGGTCCCAAGGAGCAAGCCCCAACGTCAACGGAGGAAAAAGGAAAGTTTCACCACGGAAGGAATTTACGAAAATATTCTAAGTGTTGATGCGGCGGCTGGAAGTTGGAAAAGTTTCCAATACAGCGGCGGATAGAAGAAGATGGAAGAGCCGCTATAGCGGCTGAAAATCAGAAAAGTATCTGCAACGGTGGGGGGAGGAAAAGGAAAAGTGAGCCGCTATGCGACGAAATAAATTTGAAGATAGAGCCAATGTGCGCGGAATAAATTCGAAATTTTGAGCCGCAATGGCGGCAGGAAAAATAAGATCGGGCTGTAGTTGCGGGTCAGAGTTGGGGAAAGATCCGCCACAGCAAAAAGAAATCGAAGAAGGAGTTGCTATGCGGTGAAGGAAAAATAAATATTGAGCCACTACATGGAGGTGGATGGAAGATGAAGATCGAGCCGCTGTAGCGGGTGAAAGTCTAAAATTTTTCCGATGCAGTAGGTGAAAATTTTGAAAATTTTGCTCTGAAACAAGGATTTTTAGCAGGTTTTTTCAGTAGGATTTTCAGGGGTCTAAAAAGTGAAAAATGGCAGCCTATTTATGCACCAGATTGACCCCTATTGTCCCCCTAAGACAGTCGTTCTTTGTGAAAGAAAATTCTTTGTTTTGGGAAAAGTTGTCAATGTATGATTTTTCCAAGTGAAGGTAAGTAATGTATGATTCATGTGAATGTTATGTAGCTAACAACTATGTTATTAACACATTTTGCAGAATCCTAGTCATCTTCAAAAGCAACATTCCAGATAGTGCAGTTGGGTAAAGTGAGTTTTGGTTTATCCATGAGAATCGATAACATGCATGATGATGTACAGAACCCCAATGAGTATGACGAAGATGCTATGGGGGGGATTTCCAAGTTGGAAATACTGAAACAGAATCTAATGGGAGAAGATTGCAAGAGACTCCCCCAGATTTTGCATCCACCATGAGAAGCCTAATGGCAGAGATGCAGAGTTACAAGGTAGATAATGAAATATTGGTTAAGGATCAGGAGGAGAAGAATCGGCTGAATGCATCCATACTGCAAAGTTTGACAGATATTCGGAGAAAGATGAACTCTGAAGACCGAACAGAAAATTCAGAATTGAGTAAGAACGCTGCTAGAAGAAGAAAGAGATCACCTAGTGAGTCATATGACTCTGAAGGGTCCACTGGAGATTCAAGTTGTTCTTCTCATGAGAATAAGAGAAGGAGGCGTTACCAGAACCACTCATGAGATGAATTTAAGAAGGCAAGGCCTCCTACCTTTAATGGTGAGATAAAGAATGGTCAAGAAGTTGAATCTTGGCTTCTTGGGATGAGAAAATATTTCCAAGTCCAATACTATTTAGGAAATATGAAAGCTAGAGTAGCCATTCTCAATTTGACTGGAAGAGCATCCATATGGTGGGAGCATTTCAGGAAAGTAAAGAAAATCAATGAAAGGAAGATTTTGTGGAAGCAGTTCCGAAAGTATTTTAAGGAGAAGTACCTCTCTGACAGGTACTATAATGACAAGATCAAAGAGTTCCATGAGCTGAGATTGGGACAGTAGACTATGGAAGAGTATGCCAATAAGTTTTTGGATCTGTTGAGGTATGTTAGGTACATAAAAGATGAAAAGGTAAAGATACAACATTTTCTCAATGGATTGCCTCAGTCTTACAAAGACAGGATTGAGTTCTATGAACCTAGAACTCTGGAAGAAGTAATAAGAAAAGATGAGTATTGCTACAAGCAAAGCAAGAACAAGCCGGATTACCAGAAAACATGGAAGGAAAAAAGGAGTGAGAAGTCTGGCCAAAGGAAGAAAGGTTACAAACCTTCTAACTTCAGGAATCAACAAAAGCAACTAGCACAAGTTGAGAAGCAGCCAACTAGAGTGACAGGAGAGAAGCCAAAAGACCCACAACAGAATAGAGGACCACTCCAATGTTTGAAATGTGGAGGACCCCACATGCATAAGTATTTTCCACTTGAGAATGAAAATGCAAGGCCAGAATACAATATTCAAGAGGCAAAAACAATGGGACAAGTAGCAAGGGTCGTACCTAGAATTTATGCAGCACTGGAAGACCGCCAGGCTGATCACCAATCAACGGTGGTTGAAGTTGCAGGTAAGATTGTTGAGCAATCTATTTCTATTTTGATTGACCCTGGTTCTACTCACAGTTATATTGCTCCTATAGTAGTGGAGGTTTGTGCTCTTAGGAAGGTAAAGCATATCAAGTCTTGGTTAGTTCAGCTAGCTACTGGAACTAAGAGAAAAGTTAATGAAGTGGTGGAGAAATGTCAATTGGTGATTAATGGATTGATCAATTGTGTAGATATGAATGTTCTACTGCTTGGTTCCTATGATGTTCTCATTGGAATGGATTGGTTAGAATCTCACATAGTCAAGCTTGACTGTTATAATAAGACTTTTGAATGCATGGATGAAGAAGGGAACCCAGTGGTTGTAAGAGGTATTCCAAAGGTAATCTCGGTAAGGCAGATTTCAGCAATGCAGTTAAAGAAGTTTTGTAGAAAAGGTTGTCAGTTGTATGGAGCCCATATTGAGGAGGAAGCAAAGAATGAAGCTCCTAGGTTGGAAGACTATCATGTGTTGCAAGACTTCAAGGATGTTTTTCCTGATGAGGTTCTAGGACTTCCTCCAAAGAGGGACATAGATTTCATAATTGAACTTGTGCCAAGAGCAGCTCCAGTGTCAAGAGCACCCTACAAAATGAGTACACCAGAAATGTTAGAGTTGAAGATGCAGCTGTAAAAATTGTTGGATAAAAAGTATATCAGGCCAAGTGCGTCTCCTTGGGGAGCACCAATTCTGTTTGTAAAGAAGAAATATGGTACACTCAGATTGTGTATTGATTACAGGCAGCTAAATAAAGTCACGGTGAAGAACAAATATCCCTTGCCAAGAATTGATGACCTCTTTGATCAGATGAAAGGAGCAAAGGTATTTTCCAAGATTGACTTGAGGTCTGGTTACCATCAAGTGAGAATCAAGGACGAAGACATTCATAAGACATCCTTTAGGACAAGGTATGGACATTATGAGTTTGTAGTGGTACCATTTGGTCTCACAAATGCACCAGCAACATTTATGTGCCTTATGAATAGTGCCTTCAACAGGTATTTGGATAAATTCATTCTTGTTTTTCTTGATGGCATTCTTGTTTATTCTAAGAATGAAGAAGAGCATGAAGAACATTTGAGACTAACATTGAAATTGCTTAGAGAACATCAACTGTATGTAAAGCTAAGCAAGTGTGACTTCTATAGAGATAGAATTCAGTACTTGGGTCACATTATCTCAGAGGAGGGTGTATCTGTAGACCCTGACAAGATTGAAGCTATTAAGAATTGGCCTACTCCAAAGAATGTGACAGAGATAAGATCTTTTATGGGGCTTCCAGGATATTACAGAAGATTCATTGAAGGATTCTCTAAGGTTGCACATGCTATCACTTATTTGTAAAGGAAGAGGATAAAGTTTCAATGGACCTCTAAGTGTGAAGAAACTTTACAGTGGTTGAAGTATCTTCTCACAAGTGCACCGGTATTAAAGGTTGCAAACCCAGATAAATATTTTGTGGTATGTACGGATGCATGTGGTCAAGGACTTGGGGGAGTTCTTATGCAAGACAACCACATGATATGTTATGATTCAAGAAAATTAAAGGAGCACGAAAATAACTTTGCCACTCATGATCTAGAGCTTGCAGCCATAGTACATGCTCTCAAGATGTGGAGACACTATTTGATGGGCATCAGATTTGAGCTAAGGATAGACCATTGCGGTCTGAAGTATTTGTTTGATCAGCTTACTCTGAATGTTAGGAAAGTGAGATGGTTGGATTTTTTATGTGAGTTTGATTTCAAAATAAAGCACATAAAAGGAAAAGAGAATAAGGTAGCTGATGCACTCAGAAGGAAGGTGCAGGAAATGCATGTGGCATCTCTTAGTATTTTCCAATTAGATTTGAGGCAACAGATTGCTAATCATGTTGCTGAAGATGAATTGTATGCAAAGGTCAAGGACAAGCTGTAGCAGCAAAGTCTTGAGAAGAAATATGAGGGATATAAATTGGAAGAAGATGGACTTCTTTCCTATAAGAACATAATTTATATTCCAAATGTAGCAGATTTGAGGAGGTTTGTTATGGATGAGCCTCCATCAAGCTCCATATTTTGGTCACCCAGGATATTAGAAGATGATTGCTACAGCTAGAAAGCAGTATTTTTGGCCAGGAATGAAGAAAGACATGGTTGAATATATTGCAAGGTGAATGAAGTGTCAGGAAGTGAAGGTTGAGCATCAACATCCAGCATGTTTGTTGCAGCCTTTTCCAGTTCCAGAATGGAAATGGGAAGTCATTTCCATGGATTTTATTACAGCATTGCCAATGAATTGGAGACAACATGATTCCATCATGGTTTTGGTGGACAAGTTGACAAAGGCAACACATTTTATACCAGTTAAGTCTACGCATAAGACTGATGACATTGCAAAGATATTCATGAAGGAGATTTTCAAACTTCATGGATTGCCTAAGGCAATAGTCTCTGACATAGATGTCAAGTTAACTTCCAATTTTTGGAAGGGGTTGTTTGCAGATTTGGGTACAAAGTTGAATTTCAACACTACCTACCATCCTCAGACCGATGGACAGACTGAGAAAGTGAACCAAGTGCTGGAAGAAATACTTCACATGTATGTAATGGACAAACCAACTAAGTGGGAATATTATTTACACCTGGTAGAGTTTGCTTATAACAATGGACAACAATCATCCTTGGGGATGATTCCATATGAAGCTTCATATGGTAGAAGGTGTAGGACACCAATGACTTGGGATAATCCAGTGGACAGGGTTGTGCTTGGTCCAGAATTGCTCAAGGGGATGGAGCAAGAAGTTGTAAAGATCAGGAAGAATTTAAAGGCAACCCAAGACAGACAGAAAAGTTATGCAGATAAGCATAGGGTGAATAGAGAGTTCAATGTTGGGGATCATGTTTACCTCAGAGTGAAGGCAAAGAAGAGTTATTTGAATCTTGGAAGTTATTCCAAGTTGTCACCTAGATACTCTGGGCCGTTTGAAGTGCTTGAAAGAATAGGGCCAGTTGCATATAGACTTGCATTGCCTGCTAGCACTAGAGCTCATAATTTTTTTCATGTTTCTTTGCTTAAGAAGTATGTACATGATCCTAACCATGCAATAAATTGGGATTTGATTTAGGTGGAACCAGAGGGAGAGTTCCAAATTGAGCCTATGCACATCCTTGCCAAGAAGGTCACAATGCTCTGGAACCGAGCAATAGGATAGGTGAAGGTGCAATGGGAGCACTACGATCCTGAAGAAGCTACATGGGAGCTGGAGGATGCCATACGACTGGCACATCTATTTTTGTTCGAATCTGCGGATTGCTGAGGGCAGTACCAACAAGCATTTTTGTTCAATGTTGTAAAGCACTGAGGACATTATTGTTGAAGGGGGAGGGGAATGTAACACCCAGGTTTTTACCTTGTTTGCATTTAAATAAAATGATGTAAGTAATCATGGTGCTGAGCTAGGAAAAATACCCACCATCGATTTAGTATTTATGATTTGGCGATTAAAGTTGGACCGATGATATTTTTGTGCTAGCCGACACATTATTATTTTGGACATCATGATAAATTTACAGTTTATTAATTAAAAACCTACAGCTGGCTATGTCAATGAAACTAAATTGAGACGGGGGCATAATTTTCCTAAGGATAAGGGGGGGGGGGGAATTGAAAGAATGGGCATAAATTCGAATTGGACAAAGCCCACTTGGGGAAACACTTTTTTTAACTTTTCTTGGGAAAAAACGTCCACCTTTTCCCTCACGCATGGGCGTTTCATCTTTCCTCACGATTTGGAATGGGAAAAACATTCTAGGGAATCCCATTCTGCATTCACGTAGCAAGCAAAACCTCTAAGTCTGCACCCTCGACAACTTTTCTCTCTCGTTCGGTAAACCAGAAAACTTTTTCATTTGGTAAATTTGCAGCAGTCGTTTAGCATTGGCAATACTCAGAACTTCATAAATTACGGTGTGCATGTGCTTCCTTGGCTTCTGTTTTGTTTGTTATCATAGCTCTGGATTGAGCTCACTATCTTAGCAGTCAGCTTTTCCACTTCCTTAACAGCCTGAGAAACCCAACTGTGATGGCTTGGCTAAATTTTATTGTATCCTCGACTATGGGTGAAGTCTTCTAGTGTTCCTTTCCTTAGGGAAATCATTCCCAACTCAGGGGTGGCAGTGCTGATGAGAGATTAAAGAGTGCACTGGCCTATGGTTGGGTGGAATGTTGCAGTGACATAGCTGGTTGTGGGACGAGCTTTTTTCAAAGCTAATTTTTCTAGTGTATTTAAATTCTGCAACTGTATTTGCTTATGAATTATTATAAAATTATCATAAACATGTTGAATGCATGAATGTGTTGAATAAATGATTTTTCTTCCACTGTATATATATCATGTACATCTCGTTATGCATCTGTGTATTTATATTTTTTATAAAATACATTATTATATTACATTCATGGGGCTTAGTTTTCCCAGGTTGATAGATGTTTCCACGTCCTCTCCGCCTAGTAGAGGATTGGGGACATGACACAAGGCATGCACCTAAGTTTGACCATGTCAAAATTCAACACGTACAGGCACAATATGAAGAAATTTTAATGTTGGCCCTTTCACCATTCACTGTGCAAGGTCGATGGATGACATTGTTGATGGGCATGTCGAAAGTTCAAAGAAATTTTGAGAGAGTTTTGACAAAGATTACATATATGGGAATGGCAAATGGTGACAATGAGACATGCATGATTGAAATGTTCCATTTTTATAAAAAGGGAATAACTGAGGACTAATAGCACTAGGAGCAGAAAGTTACATCAATTCATTATTA
This sequence comes from Pseudotsuga menziesii, assembly GCA_001517045.1. Classification (NCBI taxonomy): domain Eukaryota; kingdom Viridiplantae; phylum Streptophyta; class Pinopsida; order Pinales; family Pinaceae; genus Pseudotsuga; species Pseudotsuga menziesii. The sequence continues at coordinate 232,258 of LPNX011037833.1, read as the reverse complement.
TTAAGTCATCAGTGTAGTAAGAAGGCCATAAGAGTTCATATTATAAAGCATGCGGAGAATGCAGGCCCTATTTAAGTGTTAAAGTCAACATGAAATTATAATTGCATGCATGCAAAAGTGAAGCGTAAACCCTAAAAGTGACATGCAAACCCTAAAAGTACATGCTATTATATTTAAGAAGAGTTATTGGACCAAAGAGATAGCTATTGTTATTGTGGATTGATTTTGTATTTTCGAGCAGCAGCACAGCGTGCAGCCACGGTAGTTGGGGTTGGAGACGGTGTCTTCAGCTAGCAAGGGTTCGGCAGTGAGATATCTTCCCTAGTCTCTTATTGGGATAGATCATCCAGGTCTATCCATTGCATCCATCATATACTACAATATTCATATATCCAGCACATTCCAAAGGGTTATTAGCATATCTACGTTTTGCAGCCTGAAGAAGCAGGGAAAATACAGAAGAATTCACTGGGACCACAAAACCCATCCTTTCCTCCGCATGTCAGCTTCCACTTTCTCAGCTGGCCTATCCTACGATATGCAGTGATTATCAGCCATCAATTTGCTCACCTGGAGTAGCTGTCAGCCAAACAGATCAGTTGGGGGTGTGAGCATTAGAACTACTAATCAATTCCCTAGGGCACTTAGAGGCATCCAAACCTTCACATGTTCCAGGCCATCTCTTCAGCATCAGTAGACAAAAAAGCTCAGAAAGTTTCAGCCCGAACAGACCTCTCCTCCTACAAAAACCTCACCTTCAATCTGGAGGGTTTTTACAGTATTGCGAGGCAATAACACCAGAGGAAAAGAGCATTATTAGACCACCCATCCGGATCCTTATGCATGCAGCTATCTTTGGAGTCATTATTAGCCAGAATATCAGTGGTAAGTGTTAATTTCTCTCTGCAAAACCCTAACCCTAATTCAGCTATATTTTATGGCATTTTTGCATGGTGAGTCTGCATGCATATTTATTTTACAAATTTGTATGAGGTTGAGTGTGCGAGTTAGCACTATCATAGAATATTAGAGAATATCATTATTTGAGATATTACAGTGGTATCAGAGCATGATCCTTGCCAGCTATGGGCACATAGAAATTGAATAAAAGTGCATGTTGATGCATTCTTGTACATGCAAATGCATGTCAGTGATGTTGGTGAAGTGCATGTCAGAACAAAGTTTTTTCTTTGCTAGCTTGTGAGAACATGAAGACAATGAGAAGGATCTTGACTAGAAATTGGTAGAGGTTAGAAGTACTTCAACACTTTCCTCGATATCAAGAGTATCTAGCCTTGGGTGATGAGGTATGTGTAGCATTGTCCTTTCAAGATTATTACACCATCAAGTTTGGGATCCAGCCCAAGGATTTGGATGAGGATCTCCTTAAAGGCATAGTTTGAGCATGAAGTATAGGTTGTTGGTGAGCTTCATTTGGAGTTAATAGCACATGATGAAAATGTGCATGAAGAGATCGCACTAGAGCCATCCTATGAGTCTAGCGACACAAGCACATTCACTAGTCAGATTGTGGACAAGCCGTGCGATGAGTTGCAGTTGGTACACTCTTCATCACCTACAGCAGGAGTCTAGACAGTTATGATAGGAGAAATACATGAGGTGCAAGGAAGTCAGCACAGCAGTCGAGACATTGAGTAGTCACACATGGAGGTTAGGGATATTTTATACATGCATGAGATAGAGCTTTCAGATTATAGTCACCGAAAGAAGATTGAACGTGTTAAAGAAAGCATTCTAGCGATGAAAGAGAGGACCAAGATACTCCGAGACACCATAGTACAATGAGATGTTGAGCTTACAATTCTTCAATTTGTATGTACCGAGTCAGCGGTCAGGATTTCTAGTATTAAACAACACTTAGATTCCTTGATGGGGCAGGAGGATAAACATACTATCGCATTTCAAAGCAGTCCTCTTTAGGAGTACATAGACAAGGCTTGCAGTCGCTTGAGTTCACATTTAAACAATGGCGGATGGTTTTTACAGGTTTGCCAATATCGAGAAATTGGGCAGCAATACATGAGCATTCTAGTTGAAATCAGAAGGGTAGAATGTTAGCTTGGTAGGATTATTTCTTGTGATGGTGCTTATGGACAAGGTCCATTTTGCCAATTAGATTGGAGAGAGATTAAGAGTTGGTGTCCTATTGAGTGGGATATCCTTGGGAAGAAATTCCTATTTAGAGTTATAGTCCCACAAGAACCTTGGGATATTTAGGATGAAAGATGCACAAGTTTGCACTGGGATCCAAGTGGAAGACCTTATCAGGAATGGATACAGTGTTTACTGATGGTGTTACTTGGGAGTCTTCAAGATTCTCCTTGTGTAGATACTACGCAGGGTAGTGATGGATGCATTTTGACCTCTGCAATTCTTAGATTGATTTGGGACCCTAGGATTACAGTGACTGGCAGTTTAGTGATTGCTAGAGGATGCTTTCAAGAGGTCTCTAGTGATGGTACCGTGCAGTGCAGTGTTTTCAGCAGAGCGTGCTACATATCTCCTAGGATAATTTGGGACCTTGGGATCATCCCCAGATTCAGTTGGTTCAGTTGATTGATTATGGATTTGCGTTGGCATTGCTTGAGGACAAGCAATCTTCGGCGAGGGAGGACTGTAATGTTCCATTTTTATAAAAATGGAATAACTGAGGACTAATAGCACTAGGAGCAGAAAGGTACATCAATTCATTATTATTAAGTCATCAGTGTAGTAAGAAGGCCATAAGAGTTCATATTATAAAGCATGCGGAGCATGCAGGCCCTATTTAAGTGTTAAAGTCAACATGAAATTAGAATTACATGCATGCAAAAGTGAAGCGTAAACCCTAAAAGTGACATGCAAACCCTAAAAGTACATGCTATTTTATTTAAGAAGGGTTATTGGACCAAAGAGATAGCTATTGTTATTGTTGATTGATTTTGTAGATTCAAGCAGCAGCACTACGTGCATCCATGACAGTTGGGGTTGGAGACGGTGTCTTCAGCTAGCGAGGGTTAGGCAGTGAGATATATACCCTAGTCTCTTATTGGGATACATCATCCAAGTTTATCCATTGCATCCATCATATACTACAGTATTCGAAGATCCAACACATTCTGAAGGGTTGTTAGCAGATCCACCTTTTACAGCCGGAAGTAGCAGGGAAAACACAGAAGGATTCGCTGGGACCATAAAACCCAGTCTTTCCTCTGCATGTCAGCTTCCTCTTTCTCAGCAGGCCTATCCTACATCATGCATTGATTATCATCCATCATTTTGCTCACCTGGAGTAGGTATCATCCAAACAGATCAGTTGGGGGCATGAGCAGCAGAACTGTTAATCATTTCGCTAGGGCACTTAGAGGCATCCAAACCTTTGCATGTTCTAGTCCATCTCTATGGCATCAGCAAACAGATAAGCTCAGAAAGTTTTAGTCTGAACGGACCTCTCCTCCTAAAAAAATGTCACCTTTAGTATGGAGGGCTTTTACGGTACTGCGGGGTGGTAACACCGGAGGAAAAGAGCATTATTAGACCACCCATCCTGATCCTTATGCATGCAGCTATCTCTGGAGTCATTATCAGCTAGAATATTAGTGGTTAGTGTTAATTTCTCTCTACAAAACCCTAACCCTAATTCAGCTATATTTTAGGGAATTTTTGCATGGTGAGTGTGCATAAATAGTTATTTTGCAAAGTTGTATGAGGTTGAGTGTGCGAGTCAGCACTATAATAGAATATTATAGAATATCATTATTTGAGATATTACAATGATGAACGTTGATGGAAACGAGGATGACATTATTATTATGTGGGGACATGAGTCGTCCTTGAGTCTTGAGACCCTCCCACATCGTCAACGCGTGCTCCAAGTCTAATCATGTCAAATTTCAACACACAAAGGCACAATTTGAAGAAATTTAAATGTTGGCCCCATTCATTGCTGATTGTGCGAGGTCGATGGATGACATTGGTGACGGGTGTGTCAAAAGTTCCATGACATTTAGAGAGAGTTCCAATGAATATTCCATATATGGGAACCATAAATGATGACAGTGAGATGTGCATGATGAACATTGATAAATATGAGGATGGCATTGAAGATTATGTGGGGACATGAGTCATTGTTGAATCTCAAAAGCCTCCCATATCATCAAGGAATGCTCCTAGTTTAACCATGTCAAATTTCAACCCATACAGGAATAGTTTCAAGAAATTTCAACATTGGCCTCATTCACTTCTCAATGTGTAGGGTTAATGGATGACATTGGTGATGGGTGTGTTGGAATTTCCATGATATTCAAGATATTTTCGACAAAGATTCTATATATGGGAACGTCAAATCATGACAATGAGACATGAGCAATGAACATTGATGGAAATGACTCCAACAATGTTGAAGATTATGTGGGGACGTGAGTCATCCTTGAGAATTAAAACCCTCCCATACCCTCAAGGCATGCACCTAGTCTAATCATGTCAAATTTTAACCCATACATGCATAGTTTGAATAAGTTTCGATATTTTCCCCATTCAGTACTTACTGTGTGGGGTCGATGGATGAAATTGGTAATGGGTGTGTCGAAAGTTCAATGAAATTTCGAGAGAGTTCAATGAATATACTATATATAGAAATGATGAATGATGACAATGATGACCGTAAATATGATGATGGTATAAATTTGAATGAGCTCCTATTTGTTTCAAGAATAATGTATTCTCTACTAAACAGGGCTAACCACGTGAAGGTGGAAGCTATTATGGCCCCTCCCCTCCTCACATCAGTTTAACCTAATTTTACATAATAAGAAACAGTTAACATACATCATAGAAAATGGCATAAACCTAAAAAACATGTAATTAACCCATATAAGTAAATTATTTAAAGAGAATAAATCATAGAAAATATATAATTACTACATACCTCGTATATTTGAACATTTCAATATCAGTAATTGTCTTCTTCATCAAACTCAACATTTGACGTATCATACAGTTCAAAATCAATTTTCAAAGGATTACCCATATCGTCATCGTCATCAATGTGATTTTTTATCATATCATCATCAACATCATCCTCAAAAACATTGTCTCCCCCATTTGGTTCAACTTCTTCAGTTTCTTTGTCTAACACGTCTGCTACATTCTACTCTTATGCATCATATTCTTCATCAATGTCAACTTATTCATGTACATGATACTTTATAGGCCTTCCTCTTTGATGCAGGAGCATCTTTCTCTCCATCCAAATCCAAGCCCAATGTTTGGATCAGGCCTAGAAGGGGTCCTCATTTCCTGAATTAATAGTCCTTGAACTATTACATTGTAAATAAACCTATGTTTAAATGTGATTCTAGATGGATGATGAGTCATTTAGGTGAGTCACTAGGTGAATGAATGAGTCATTAACTCAAATTGTTAGTCATGTAACAAATCCCTCATCTAATGGAAACGAGTCATAGTATAGGATTAAGAGTTTGAATTAGTTAGTATATTGTTGAGTGTATTGAGGATATGAACTCGAATTGGTTCATGAATCCTGTTGTATATATTTTGTAATCCTTCAAGGCAATAAAAAGATAGCTATAGGAGGCCAGGAGTATCAAAGGGTATCCAAACAAGGTAAAATTTGGCCAAGGGATAGCCAAATAATGTAAATCTGGCTAGAGGTGGCCAATCAAGGGAAAATCAAGCCAAGGAAAGATAACTGGTCATAGTTGTACTAGACTAAGAGGATCAGAAAGCAGGTTTTGAGATAATTGTGAATGTACAGATTCCTTATATTGAATGAAGGAAATCCTATTTCGGCATATCTCTGTCTAAATACAATTATGTCTGAAGGTATGAATACATGAATTAAATAATTGATGATCTCTATTAATGGTTAATAGATATGTGTGTATTGTATTCTGTAAATTAGGGCTTTTGAGGTTACAGAAGACGTCTAAGCAATCCCTGTGTATGGTTGTTTTTTCAATTGAAGTGTTTGTTGTGTAAACCTTGAATCGATGCCTTGGATGAATAAATTTGCAGAGTTGTGTGAAGGATGAAGGGATGGAATTTGGACAGAGATAAATTGATTGATGCTCTGATCAATCGACATAGAGTTGTAAAGATCATAGTTAAAATTGGACGATCTAGATTAAAGGAGAAAGGATGGATTGACGGTGGGAAAAGATTCACGAAGTGAACTTTCACGGGAGATAAGAGATCCGAAAAGTCAAAGTGAAGTTCTGCAATGTTAAGGTGAGATCCACATTTTATCGCAGATCAAAGGTCAGGAAGGAGCCTGCAATAAATCTATGGCTCTCATAAGTTGCTGAAATATATTTGCGGAAGGAAATTGTGGAAGCCCATTTTGAGAAAATTTGAAGACACATCCGCTTACGCAGTTCACAACCCAACAGCAGAAAGAGACTTACGGAATGAAAATTGCGGAAGACCAACTTTGGAAAAAGTGGGAAGGTGGATCTGCAATCCGCAATCCACAACATAATTGCGGAAAGGACCATTGTGGTTGCATGATTACGGAAGTCAACTTTTGGAAAAGTGGTAACTGCATACCCTTAATCTGCAATCCGTAATTGTGGAAAGAATCTTGCAAAATATTATTTCGGGAAGGCAATTGCGGAAGGTAAGGATCTTGCGAAAACATTGTTGCAGAAACTCAATTCCGGAAAGAAGAAGGCTGCGGATACAGAGCTACACAATAGAGTTGCAGAAGAAATATCTGGATAAGAATTCAAATTTAGAGGTTTTCTAAATGTAGAGCAAACTAAATCCTAGAAATCAGTTGGGATATGGCATTTTGGGGTTCCCCTTTGCATCACTCTTGGATCATATCTAACAATATATGACCAACCTGCTTTACCTAGAACCTCTGAGTAAAATAATTGTTCACATTGGATTGGAAGAACATAGGGCTATATTCTTGGCTCAACCATAGTTGTATTAACCATGGTAAATCCATTATCATGTTCAATAACAGTTCTCTCATGGTCATGTTCATTCATTCCTAACCTATACCATTTGGTGTTGAACATAACTAATTTCAAGGATCCAAATTCATACTCAAGTATATCATCCAAATATCCATAGTATATATTTTCAAATACTTATGGATGTATGTCACTCCTAGAGGAAACAATAGTGACTTGTAAGACTACAATTATCCCAAAATAAGAATTTTTCCTCTTTTCATCCAACTTTTTAATGCAAAATTTATGACCATTGCACCACATAGCCTTGTGGTGTTTCAACTTCCATATGCCAAACATGTAAAAAATGCATTCTCAATTAATAAACATATTTTTTTAACTTGGAATGTATCCAAAGTAAAGAAACACACCAAAAACATTAATATGATAATAAAAACACTTAATAATCTTGCATGTTTATCTTTCAAACCATATACTAAATCAATTTCCCTCTGCGTAAGATTGGTATCTTGATTAAGATGAGTTATTTTAACCATTGTAGACATCCCATCCTAGGATAACCTTCCATAAAAATTTCTACATATTTCAATCCATACCTTCATCTAATCAATATTATTTGCAATGTATAAATGCAGTGCATCCCAGTCTCGACCAACTGCATGAAAAAATAATAATTCAACAATAATTAGCTACCATGGTAAAAAGTACGATATATACAAAAAGTACAATATACCAATAATAAGTATGGTATACAACAAAACCAATAGTTAAATGTATTATAAATATCCACCATCTAATTACCTTTCACTTTACTCATTCTACCTTTCCCCAGAAGGTGCTCCCCTTGAAATCTCTTGATGAAGTTTACATCCATGTGATATGCTTGCATATTTGATGCTAATATAGGAATATACTACGTAATATACACCATGTATTGTTATACCATATATCCTTCCACCGTAGAACTCTCGAGACATGATATTTGTCTAACCAAATCCTTCAATGATTTCAAGTGCCTCTCCACCATCTACATTGACCTTGTGTGTACAAGTCCACACATTTCAATATCCTCAACTTGGTGTATGAGGTAGTGTTCTTGTGCATTGAAAACTGTCAGAGGTAGATACTTTTGCATTTCACACATTAGCTGATGAATTTCTCTCCTCCAATACTTTATGTATTCCTTATGGATTTATTTTGACGACAACCATCTACAAATTATGTTAGAAAATCACATGTTTCAACAAAAAAATTATATGCATTACAAGTAAAACACATGTCATTCATTTCAACAATAAATTGAATAAACATTTTGCTTATAAATCACTACTTACCTCATGTATTTTCCAAGATATTATACAAATTGTTTGATAATGTTTTCAAAGCTACTAGGAGAGATAGAGGTAGTACATACTATAACCATAAAAAATCATTATTTGTTTCCAAAGTAGACAAAAAAAATACAAAAATAATGTTTATATATATACCCAAATAATTGTTAGAATTGTTGTGCCATTTAGATCATCAAGAAATGAGTGCAATCATATTCTTAATTACTATGCAGTGAAGAGGAATGAATTATACAAATTGAAAAAATCAAATCTCATGGAAAATAGACAAGTATTGCTTAGAGGATTACAGTATTATCTTCATTACATCCCAGCAGTATACAATGGTAATAAATAAAGGAGAATTCGAATCATGAGAGATGAATTCGAATCTACCAACTTAATATGACTGCATGGATAACTAGAAGTGTCTAAATCACTATCGTATTTTAACTGGATAAATTTAGATGTCTAATCCAGTCTCTCAATCAATTACAATCAATCAAACCAGTCTAAATGCAGTGGTAGGTGAGAAGTAGGTGAGCATTGGCGCCTTCCCACATGAAGCCATGCATAACTGGTGCTAACTAAACTAGAGGATATCTAACTAAATGTAACTGAAGCATAACTAAGCTTAACTAGTTACCAACTGCCAACAATTGAAGGAGGTTGGTTCTGGCACTCCCAGTGGCTCCTAAAATGTAGGGATTGGTCTAGGAGATGCCTAAACTAATGCATGAAGGTGCAGTCAGTTTCAGTTATCCTATATCGATGTTCCCCACACTCTAGTGAATCGAATATGTTTCTGCATTAGGAAAAGTGGACCCAATGGTACTATTGGACCCAATAATAACTCAATGACTCCTAATTTAGGCAAATATAATCTAATAAATAGTTTGGACAAGGGAGGATTATAAATCCTAACACCCCCCCTGAATCCTAACTTGGACAACTGTGGGCGCTGGAAACAAGGCCAAAATTCACCCATATACAATCTAAAAGATAAAATATATGATTAATCAACCGAGGAAATAGGGTAAAACCTCATGGGAAACCCCCCCCCCCCTCAAGATAAGTAGGAATCAAGAAAAACAAGTTAAAAACTTGCAAAATCTTTTGCAGCAATTTGCAACAACAAAGCAGTATTCTAGTTCTTATGTGCAACAACATCCTGAATCTGTGCATGTGAAACTTTGAATCCAATCTAAATTATTATGTCTATAGGAATCTTCCTTTTTGGAAGAAGAATAATATGCTCAACTGAATCAAAAATATAGACAGTTGCTAGATGAAAACTGGACCCATGTAGAGCAACTGAAATCAGCTGATGAGAGAGAAAAGGTTCTTGAGAATTCAAACCATGTGAGGAACACCCAAGAAACTGATATTTTCCAGCCTTGAACATTGAACCATGTGAGGTAAAATCAACCTCAAGTGTTAGGATCAAGTATCCAGGCGAATGCAAAATGTCTTCATCTTTACTAGTTCTGTGAGGAGATCAACATGTGAACAAATAGATAGGTAGAGAAGCCCTGGGGTTGTAGAGAGAGAATGATTGAGCTCCATAATCTGATATAGCTTCATAAATAACCAATAATTCACAAAATAAAATATCAACAAACTCATAAGAGGAAACTAACATCAAATCCCCAGCAGCAAGTTTGAAGGAGACTTGTGGTACTTGATTTGTCACACCAAAATTGATGAGACCAGCTACAAGCATGACTGAATTCTGTTGGAACTTAAAAATTGAACCAAATAATATCATATCAGATCCAAATAAGTTCATATCATATCCGAGTGTGGAATGATATCAAATCCCCAGCATCAGTTTTGAAGCAAACTTGCGGTACTTGATTTTTCACACCAAAATTGATGAGAGCAACTACAATATTTACTAAAAGCTCTTGAAATTTAAAAATTGAACCAAATAATGTCATATCAAATACAAATAATAGCATATCAGATCAAATAGTGTGCTCCACCGAGATGGTAGATGCACAATTTTCTCCTTATTCAAAATTCTGAAAATTGGTGCATGCAATCATGTAAGAATTTATTGGAAGCTCTAGATCAATCAAAGTGAATGGATCACTCATAGAATCTGATAATATTTCAAAAATATCCAAATATTCATAAAATATAATATCAACAAACTTCTGAGATAAATCTGACATCAAATCATCAGCAACAATTTTGAAAGAGACTTTTGTCGCTTGATTCTTCACACCAAAATTGATGAGAAAAGCTACAAGCATCACTGGAAGGTCTTGAAACTTAAAAATTGAACCAAATAATATCATATCAGATCCAAATATAATCATATCAGATACAAATAGGCTCATATAAGATCCTAGAGCGTGCTCCACCGAGATGGTAGATGCATAATTTTCTCCTTCTTCAAAATTCTGAGTATTGGTGCATGCAATCATGTACGAATTTGTTGGAAGCTCTAGATCAATGAGAGTGAATGAATCACTCCTACAATATGATATTATTTCAAAAATATCCAAATAATTACTTATATATACACCATCAACATCATTATATATAGATAAATCAAATTCCTCTTCATTTTATGAAACAATCACCGGTAAACTATGCACATAATTTAAAATAGAAGAATCACTGGAGAATTTTTGCATAGAATGGAAGGAGATTTTTTATTCAATAACAGAGATTCGAATGTCTTCTTTAGGATCAGCCATATGAGAATATGAGATATCAGATATCTCATAAAATTTAGGAACAGTAGGAGAAGGACTCACTCCAAGGAGACTTTCTTCAATTTGAATTGACTGTGTGGAATATTCTGCTTCTTCTTCATCTTGAACAACATCATCAGAGAGAGTAGAGGCCGAGACTTTTGAATAAATAACTCTTGTTGTGAGGGGTGTGCTCTCCAAATTTCTATAATTATCCTCATTGTGCTTTCCAAAGGTTCTATCCAATTCTGTTCAGAGATCCTTTGGGTATTCAGCAGAATCAACAAGGTAGCACAAGCTTGAAGAAAAGGTCATACATATTTCTCCAAAAGCTCTATAACCATTATTTAACCATTCATTCTCATATTCATAAGACTCTTTACCAAGTCCAATAGATACCTCATAGATACCTTGTCTCTTTATAGATGCAATCGTCTTCAACTTCCATTCTGGATATCTTGTGGATGGAGTAAGAAGAGAAACTAATAATCTCAAATCCATGTGAATTTGTACCTGCAAAATATCACTGCAAAACCAAAAATAATTCACACTATATTAGAATAAATCCGTCTCTCTTGACATGTACACTTTCTCAGGGTCTGTCCCGCCTGCACCGCCACTCTGAATAAATTCAAATGAAGCAAGGCAATCTTTGAGAGACTTCTGTGGAAACCCAGCTTCTTCTGGTGTACAATGGAGAGTAGAAAGACTTGAAGATTTCTTGAGGTGGTTCTGATACCATGTTAGAATTGATGTGCCATTTATATCATCAAGAAATGAGTGAAATCAGATTCTTAATTAATATGCAGTGAAGAGGAATGAATTATACAAACTGAACAAATCAAATCTCACAGGAAACAGACAAGTATTGCTCAAAGAATTACAGTATTGTCTTCATTACATCCCACCAGTCTACAATGGTAATACATAGAGGAGAATTTGAATCATGAGAGATGAATTCAAATCTACCAACTTAATCTGACTGCATGGCTAACTAGAAGTGTCTAAATCACTATCGGAGTTCAACTGGATAACTCCAGATTTCTAATACAGTATCTCAATCAATTACAATCAGTAAAACTAGTCTAACTGCAATGGTAGGTGAGAAGTAGGTGAGAACTTGTGCCTTCCCACATGCATCCATGCATAACTGGCGCTAATTGAACTAGAGGATATCTAACTAAATGTAATTGAAGCATAACTAAGCTTAACTAGTTACCAACTCCCAACAACTGAAGGATGTTGGTGCCGGCACTCCCAGTGTCTCATATAATGTATGGATTGTTCTAGGAGGCGCCTAAAATTATGCATGAAGGTGAATTTAGTTCCAATTAGCCTCTATCAGTGTTCCCCACACTCTAGTGACTAGTACATGTGGACCCATTAGGCCAAGTGGACCCAATGGTACTACTGGACCAAATAATAACTAAATGACTCCTAGGTTAGGCAAATATAATCTAATAGGCAATTTGGACAAGGGAGGATTATAAATCCTAACAATAATTACCTTAATGAAGGTATACCAAACATGAGTTTTTACCCCACTAAATTCACCTTTCTTTGTTAATATATATTTATGTTTGAAGAAAATCCTATGGGAAACTTAATTTTTTGAATGACCTATTTTACAATATTGTTTCATTTCTCTATCAGTAACCATGGAAGGTTATTTCGGTCTCCAACGTTGTTTGAATGAATCACACTTTGCATTGCGTGATTATATTCCTAAATGTCACTACAACAAACGTAGTGAATGCCATTCCTACCATTTAAGATTCGCCATAATATTTTTGTTACATTCTTCCTAATATGCATTGTATCAAACAAATGAACTATTTGTACGTCCTCGTAGTAGGGAAACCTACTAAATTGTATGTGATAACTTTCAAATCCTCGTGGGATCACATTAATTCCTTAATGACCTCCATAAAGCATAAAATAAATTGCACCAATAATTGTTAAATACAATAAACAGAATGCAATAAAATTAAATAGTTCAAATAATAATAAATATATGATACATGGACAATTTGCATACCTTGACAATTTCTATTATATTCCACCTTCCATAGGTGGGGTTTCATTTTTTGTGGTTTTAATATACTCTCTTCTTTCCCATTGAAAACATGTTTTCCAATGGTTCAAAACCTATGTTTCTTGGAAAGGAAGTTCCTATACTAATCAAACACCTCTTTTCCTAAACTTCTTGAGTGACGATATTTCATCTTAGGACCACAAACTGGACATGCAAATTTAGCCTTTGTTTGAAGAACTGCAAGATATAGAATGCCAATTATATATATATATATATATATATATATATATAATTGGAATTCTTCTATATCTTGCACGTCTTCAAACAAAGGGTCCTAAGATGAAATATCCTCACTCAAGAAGTTTAGGAAAGGAGGTGTTTGATTATGAAGGGAATATTTAAAGAACATACACAATATCTTCATAAAATTATATGCTGGTGCAATTGAATTCCACATACCAAAAAATTGTGTTAGCCTTGGGCCATCATGTATTGTCCAAACAAGTACTCCATAGAATTGAAATTCATTTTTCCCTATTGGCCAAGAGACATCATACATAGTGATTACAACCCATAACTGAACTAGCTCGTCAATAAGAGTCTCAATATATTCATTCATATATTTAACTTGGTACTTACCTAATCTTTTGAAAGTACACATAATTACTACCATATTTATGTTTAAGCAAATAAATAAATATAAGGTATTATGCAACAAACAAGAGAAATGATGTTAAGTTTTTAATGGTTATATCATATCTTATAACATTTAGCATCATAACAGCATAACCATCAGCCAAAATATCACTGAAAGATAGAAAATCACAACCACACAAAAATAACACAAAGATTTATCTTGGGAAACCCTCATGGGGAAGAAAACCCAGCAAAAACTTCCTCTGTATAAGATGTATAAAAGATAGAAGACAAGACCCAAAAATAGGTGCGCCTCCCTCCAGCAGATATGTCTCTCTCTCTCTCCATATGCTATGCACAAGTGAGTGTGTATTTGTGTTCAAATGAGAAGCACCTCACCTCTATTTATATTCTTTCGTTCACTTGACAGTTAACCCTGTCATGTAGGCTCGAGTAAAATTGTAGGATCGAGTAACCATAAATCGGTTAACGTAATATAATAATATATTTTGGAGGGTACTAATGACCCAACTTACAATAGAGGGGACTTCCTCGTGACTCTTAGTAATTCTCCCGATAGGAATCATCAAGGTACAAAACAATACAAGTGATTCTCCCAATAGAAACAGTGGGCACCAATAAAATATATTTAGAATATTCTTTGAATTTATAATAATTCAACACTCCCCCTTAACGAGAAGGGTATTCTACAACAATAACAACAACAAAAAAAACAGTAGGAGGAGGAGAGAGAGCATCTTCAACATCATCAAGGTGATACAGCTATACGTCACAGGAAATTTTCAACATTCATCAGTAGCTTGGAACAACTACTCTTTAATGTCTTCATCTTCTGCATCATATGATCACTTGATCCTTTTGCAGTAATGATTTGATATTTCAATACTTTGTGGCACCACTTCGATATTCTAATAATTTGCAGCAGGAATTTGATCTTCTCGATCGACAACATCAGCATTTTAGTATTTTCAATCAGCAACATCATCATCAACAATACTTTGACCTTTCGATCATCATCATCATCATCAACAATACTTTGAGTTTTTTTATCAACAACATCATCATCAATACTTTCATCTTTCGATCAGCAACATCATCATCATTGGCAACAATTTGATATTTTGATCAACATCATCATCAATACTTTGATCTTTCGATGAGAAACATCATCATCGTCATCAGCAATACTTTGAGCAACATCATCATCATCATCATAATCTGATATTTTGATCATCATCATCAACAGTAGCAATACTTTGATATTTCGATCAGCAACATCATCATCATACTATGATATTTCAATCAGTAACATCATCATCATCAGCAACAACCTGCAATCCACAATACGAAGACGAATGTCTTCGTATCACTTTTATACTTAAGTCTAGGGATGATACAATCCTACAACATTCGCAGGGACCGAAGTCTCTGGATACATTTTGAACAAAAGTTCAGTGATGATGAAATCCCACCACATTCTCGGGGACCGAAGCCTCTGGATACCTTTCTGAATTGAAGTTCATGGATGATGCAATCCTGCCACATTCTCGGGAACCAAAGCCTCCGAATACCTTTCTAAACCGAAGTTCAGGGATGATGCAATCCCCCCACATTCTCAGGGACCGAAGCCTCCAGATACCTTTCTGAACAAAAATTGAGGGATGATGCAATCCCACCATAGTCTCGAGGACAGAATCCTCCGGATACCTTTCTGAACTGAAGTTCAGGGATGATGCAATCCCACCACATTCTCGGGGATCGAAGCCACCAGATCAATTTAGGGAAAGTGCCCAGGGATGATACAATCCCACTTCATTCTCAAAGACCGAAGTCACCGGATCACTTTAGGGCAAGTGCCCAGGGATGATACAATCCCACTTCATTCTCAAAGACCAAAGTCATTGGATCACTTTAGGGCAAGTGCCCAGGGATGATACAATCCCACTTCAACATCATTTCTCCCCCTTTCTAGGAAGGTCTTTCCAGACAACACCAAGCTTGTCTCGAAAGTGTTCAAACTTTCTCCAAGACAGAGGCTTCGTCAACACATCAGAAACTTGCTCATCATTACTCACATACTGGAGCTTTATGGCTCCCTTCTGTATCATATCTCAAATGTAGAAATACCAGATTTTTATGTGCTTCAATCAATCGTGGAACATTGGGTTCTCCGTCATCTTTATACAACTCTAGTTATCACATAGAATCACGGTGGTATCCAACTCTAGGTTGAATAAACCTGACATAAGCTTCCGAAGCCATATTCCTCCACAACTAGAAAATCAAGCTACTATATATTCTGCTTCAGTCGTGCTAAGAGCAACACTGGACAGTTGCCTACTAAACCATGAAATCATAGCAGATCCCAAACTATAACATCCACCTAATGTGCTTCTTATGTATGAGACACTTCTAGCCCAGTCTGCATCTGTATATCCATATAATCTGTAGTCATGATCTCTACCATAGTAATGTCCCAAGTCTGTCATACCTTTTAGGTACCTCATCACATGCTTTGCAACTATCAAGTGAACACATCTAGGGTTACCTAGATACTGACTCAAGGTGTTCATAGCAAAACAAATATCTGGTCTGGTATTTTTTAGATACATAAATGACCCAATAATCTATGTGTATTGAGTTACATCCACTAACTCTGATATCTCATCAAACAATAGCTTCATTTTGGTATCCATGGGTGTGGCCATGGCTTTACAATCCAACATATCAAATATTCTTTAATATTTCCACAACATACTTTCCCTAGTTCAAAAAAAATCTTTCTGAACTCTTCCACACTTCCAGCCTGAGGAAATAAAGCACCAATTCAATATCTTTTCATCTCAAATTATTCAGTTAGCTTCTTCTTGCAATATGTGATCTGTTTCTCATTCCCTGTAAGAAATAGGTCATCCATATATAGTAATAGTATGACATGTTCATCTTCTATAACCTTGAAGTAAAGGTTAGGGTCGGCTTTACTCTTGGTAAAGTCCAAGCTCGTCAGGAAACTATCTATCCTTCCATACCAAGCTCCAGGAGCTTGCTTCAGGCCGTACATGGCCTTCTTCAACTTGTATATGTGAGTCACTTTGTTTTTTGACTTCAAATCCCTGTGGCTATTCGATGTAAACTTCTTCCTCGATCATACCATTCAGGAAGTTTGTCTTTACATCCATCTAGTATAGATCCCACTTCATCATGGAAGCAGGTGTCATGATGGTTCTAATGGAAGTGTACCTTGCTTCCTGGAGCAAGTGTCTCTTCATAACCAATTCCCTCTCTCTAAGAGAATCTTTTAGCCACAAATATTTCCTTACTTCCATCAGCAACATATTTTGTCTTGCAAGTCCACTTGGAAGATACTGCGTCTTGCTTTTCGGTTTGGTTACTATATCCCAAACATCATTCTGGTATTCTTCTATCATTCTGTTAGGTCATCAACATATCCTATTCTTCCGCTTTCAACCTTGAAGATTTGAACCCACTTTCCTCTTGGTAAAGTCTCGATCTATCAGGAAGTTGTCCATCATGTTGTACCATGTCGAACGCAGAGATCTTCTGTAGTCACTCTTCCTGAAGCACAACATCATCTTCCCTCTGCATTCTTTACTAGAGTGACAGGTAGCATCCTATGCTACTGTGTATCCATCTCAGGTTACTAGATACCAAGATCTCTTTATCTTGAACTTTGTCGAAAAGTTCCTCTTGTACCCATCTATTAGCTTGTTTTCTTCTATAGGTTTCCATCTTCAACCTTGTAGCAAAGGTTAAGATATTCATCACTCTAGGTGATCTTGTCAAGCTCCTGGATGTGATTTTCTATGGGTGCCTTCTGAGCTCGTACAAAGCATATTCTGTACAGGTGGTTCTTTGCTTGATATATACTTCTACTGAAGAAGTGTGTCTGGTCAATAGAGTATGTCATGCCATAGTCTATTCTTTCTAATACAAACCACAAACCTTACTTTGTACACTTGTTCTTGTACATCCATATGGAAGACACTACGGACTTCCCTTTGGGTCTCGAAACCATATCGTAGACATCATTCCTCATGATCAACTATTACTCTTTGATCATAGCTTCTTCCATAGCTAGAAGGGTTTGCATCAATGAAGTCACCCAACTATGTTACACAACTAGAGTGTGTCCAAGGCCTCTTACTTTGGTTTGGAATTCTCGCCATACTTTTCTTCATCTTGAGTTGTCTCTCATTCCCAAGGTGGTCTTCATCTTTCGAGGTGGACCTACTGCTCTCTGAATCTCTTTCTCCCATCATGGTGTCTCTAACCTTGGGAGCTTCAGGTTCATGTTTATTGAAGTGAATCTTGAATTTTCATCACTTGTTCTTCGAAACAAGTCTCGTCCTCCTTTTTCTTATAGGTGGTTGTATAGGACCTTTCCTACAATTCAAATGCACCAATTGCATGGTTAGAACCATTTCATAGAACATATGCATAACAACAAATTCTTATGCATCATGAAACTGTTTATCCAATACAACATTCATCCATATCTCACGGAAACTTTCTAGATGCCTTCCATATCTACCATGACATCATTGAGTTTGTGCACTAATCCAATATGTCAGCAGCGAGGTTTCATTCTAGATAAGTAGCAATGGAGAGTTGTATAGCACCATTAACTACTTACCCATCACATGCATGTCATTAATGCAAACATTCTATCATGCATAACACATCAACTGAATATAATCAAATGCATAACAAAACAATATCATGAAATGTCAATTGAATACTTATCTTTTATTCGTTTCGTGGGTAGAATCCTTCTTGATCCTTCTACTTCATGATATTCTTTAGTCATGACATCATCATTTCTTATCCAAATGCTAAGATGGATAAGAAGTTCTTCAAAACTTGAGTTCTTCATGTTCCTCATCGCTTCAGGGATCTTCTTTGAATCATGAACGCTTGATCTTCAGTTGCTCACATCTTCTCTTCTCTTATTATGAGTCGAGTTTCTTCTTGTGTAAGTGTTGGGCCCAGAAATGACCCCTTTTTTACCACCCTTATCTACCTCTTTTTTCCTTATCTGGCTCTATTATGCATACCAAACAGATTTTTTTCCTTCACTTGGTCCCTCAAGTCATGCAGGTATGGTTAATCATTGTATTATTTTATTAATGCTTAGGATTGTGGTAATCAGGGCTTTACATATTAAATTATGCTAACATATGGTGGTTTTATAAAGATAATTCGATATGTAAAGAATACAGGTGTAGCGGGCCGAACATGCCAAAGGAGGGATGGACATTCATTGCTGAGCTGATCGCCATCCATTCCATCATTTCCCAAAGAACTTGGTCCAAGGATATTATTCCACACGAGCTGTACAAGGGTAGCTGCAACAGACTGCGACAGAATTGGAGGCAATAGTGCGCCGCTGCCCAAAATTAGCTGCAATCCATGGAGTATCTTCTCAATTAATCATGATCATTATTTCTGGCTTGAATAACAGCATTCCTATATCTTCTGTTCTCATCTTACCATGACTGTAACAACTCATTGTAATTAGGGCAGCATGAAGATCAGAGATCTTCATGGCTGCCCGATAATAGTAGGGAGATGTTATAATTGTAATTGTATAAATACTAGGAACTATTCCAAGCCAGGGATTGAAATTTTAACCAAATTATTGTATCAACTGTGACTAAGGTTGTGTGCTCATCTGCCACTTTTAATACAAGGAGTTTGATTCTTCAAATATCGGCTTTTTAACATGTGTTACTTCTAGTGTCTCTGTGTGAAGGCTGGGCCCACCTTCCCACAGGGATTGTTGAGTTAATTAGGTATTTTATTTTATTTTTGTGTGATTTAGAGATAACTTTATTTATTTACAGTAAGTTGCAACGGTTATTGATTGTTGTGTGTCATTTGAATGATCAGTAATTGCATCTCTTATAAAACTGCAGTGGTGTGGTGTGTCAGTCGACTATATAGGTTAATTGTCTTTTATGCAACTATGTGATAGCTGTAACAGCCCTGTTCATCCCTACTTCTTTCAATTGTTGTTTTATTTAGATCTTTGCAGTTTGTTCCTTCGCATTTATAATTGCAAAATTTAATTCCTGTATTTTGAATTTCTAGAATAGCTGAATTTAATTCCTGTACTTTGAATTTCTTCAATAATTGAATCAAGATAGTTGGATGGATCTTTAGATGGTTTGGTAATTAGGGATTTTACTTTCTGCAAAATCAATCTAGATTTTATTTCCTGAATCTTTTAATTCTAGATTAAGAATTGTAAGAAGGTACTTGTGATTGTATTCTTGAGAAAGTAAATTAAATTAAGGGATGAGTATGGCTGAACAGGAAAGTAGGATCATTTACTTACAGCATTAACTACCTAGTGTTTGAAGCATATACAGTGCATATTATCCTTGAAATAAGAGACTTCCCTGGGTTGACAATTTATATTGAACATTATGTATGTTGGTTTTAATTAACTTGCATATAGGGTGCCCAACATTTTGGAGCCATTGCCGAGGAGGATAAGTATTAGACACTATTGTAGTTGCATCCAGTAATTATCTTTATTCATTCTTCTTCAGTTTTTTTTTAGTTTGCATGTTTTGGGTTGCATGAATACAAGAAGGGTATAGCGTGACCATCTTATAAATCCCAGAACCCCATAGAACACTAATGTTTCAGGTGGTCGAGGCTGTGGGTGAAATCCATCATTGGGGAGAAGAACATTCATTGACGACCTGGTTGGTAGAACCAATTCTTCTACTAGGGCTCGTTATCAGGAAACACCCATCAGAATAAGCCCTGTTATCCCTGGAGTGGCAGCATCAGTCTCTACAGTGGAGAACACACGAGGAGCTGCAACACCCTCGGATACCCATGCGGAGGAAGACAGAGTTAGTACTACAGGATCGACTGATCGAGATTTGATATATCACATTAACGGGAAGGTTGTGACTGAAGAGGAGTGGATACAGTTCCATCAGAAATTCAACGACCAGTGGAAGGACGAAGAGGATAAAACAGACAAAAATATGAGCGACAGACGCGATCCCAAAGAGGAAGAAGCAATGGGAGAAAATCATCATCATGAGGGTGATTCCCCGCCTGAAGGGACGGTTGCTACACTTCAGTTCCCAATTCAACAGCCAGAAGGGATAGCCCCCATGAAAAATATATCGCCATCAGTTTTCCTCGCTTTTATGGAAAAGCGACAGAGGATCTAGATGAATTTCTTTTCGAATTTGACATCCTCTGTCGCAGCTATGACTACACCACCAATGCATAGAAGCTTAAAATTTTCCCTGCCACTCTGAAGGACAATCCACTACATTGGTTTATGAGCCTGGGAGGTGAAACTGTCACTAACAGGGACAGGATGAAATAGGTGTTCTTGGAGAAATATCAAGAGTATTGCAATACCAAGGATAAGAGAGAAGAACTGTTTAAAATGGTACAGAAGGATGATGAAAGTCTGGAAGATTTTGTTGAAAGGATTTTATATAATATACAGAGACCTGGACAGACTAATATGGAGTTAGATGTGCTCAAAATAATCCTACTTCGGGGGATAAGGGATGATTTCCTAGACATGTTAAACCTGTTAGGAAAGTGGGATATCTCCAAGGAGTCCTTTGAAAAGATCATGGAACTGTGCAAAAGGTATTCTAGGGGATCTTCCAGGAATAACAGATGGGACAAACGAGACAAATTAGAACATGATGTCTTCGACAAAACGCAAAATTCATCTAATGGAGGAGCCACCAGTGCAGAGATAGGCAATCTCCTCAAAAATTTCAAAAAGGAAATGATGAGCTCCATCTCCTTTGAAATAGATGTCCTGAGGGCAAAGCAGAAACTGTAACGTCCCCGACCCTCCGACCGGTGAAGAGGACACTACCATGCCATTAACCATCTGAGAAACTATCCCCATGAACATGAACATACATAAAACCGAAATGCTTGAACATAAAACATGCTAAGATACATAATCATTCACATACACAACAGAAGCAAATATACATTCATTCATTCAACATGTTCATTATAACTCATTAATAGTAAATATGGTTGCAGAAACAAAATGGTCAATAATACTTATCTTATAAAGAACTCGTCCCACAACCAGCTACGTCGCTGCAACGTTCCACCCAACCATAGGCGAGCATGCTCCTTAATCTCTCAGCAACGCTGCCACCCGTAAGATGGGCATGATTCCCCAAGGAATAAGGAATAAGAAGGATTACACATAGCCAAGGATACACAAAACAGCCAACCCAACACAGTTGGGTTTATAAGGCCAACAACAGATCAGCCAAGCCAACACAGTTGGGGTTTATTAGGCCATCAAGGGGCTGGGAAAAGTTGAATGCTAAGCTGGTGAGCTCATTAAAGAGCTAAGGACACCTACACCAGAACTAGCCTAACTTCTAGGACACCCACACACGCCCAACACAAGTAAATCAGTCCCTTCTCTGCTACAAATTCCCTCAGGCCCTAACTTCCCTCCCAATGCTATTCAGGGGTTGTGGAGAAGATATCTATCCCTCTAGCTATGTCTGTGTAGCTCCTAGACAGACCAGGTTTATCAAGCATAATCCAACCTTCATTCCCACTCCAACACAGTCTGAATACCAACCACTGCATATACGCAGCAAAACCAAGCAATTCACAGCTCTGTGAGAAACAAAAGAAAACAAGATGGCAGCCAAAAAAAAATGGTGAACGCAGCTCAGGCCAAGCAAAGCGATTCAGAGTTGTTCTTGGCCCTAGCATGGCCAAAACAACTTGGCAGCAACCAAAACATAATTGCCTCCACATCAAACCAAAACCGTGTATTAAACCAACAACAACCAAAACATGAATGAACCTACAGCAAGACCACAATTCATGGGGAGAACAACAGCAAACCCAAATCATGAATGGATCCTTCACAGGAAAAATCGTGGGTGACAGTAAACGGTTTCTCCAGCTCTCTGCGTGAGGAAATGATGAAGAAAATCCTATGCGTGAGGATGGAAAACAATGGAAGAATGGACTCGTTTCCTTCCTACCCACGTGAAGTGAAAGGGTCTGCTGGTGGAGTGTGCGTGTGGGCAAGGACTGGCAGTCCTGCCACACACCACTTCCTAGCAATAAATTCCCCAACTAACAACAGAATTTTAATGTGGTAGTTGACTGATGAGACAAGGATAGGTGAGCAAGTCAAAAGGGTTTAACAGCTGACACATGGCTTTTCCCCATAGGCTCAAAGTTTAATAATTCCCCCCCTTATCCTTAGGAAAATCATGCCCTTTTCATCATGGTTGCATTGACATAGATGGTTGGGGTTCATTTTAATTAAAGTGAATATTTACATGATGCCGAAACTAATATGTGCCGGATAGCACGATATACCATCGGCAACGATTTCAATCGTCGAAACATAAAACAACCAAATCGATGGTGGGGATTTTGCCTTTAGCTCTGCACCACGATTAATTACAATATAAACATCATGTACATTTAATGCAAACGGGGTCAAAACAGAGGTGTTACAAAAACAAGCAGCAAAGGATCTCACACTAGATGTATTCTGCCCTAGATGTAGGAAGAACCACCCTCTGAAGGAGTGCCCACTCAAAAAGGTAGAAGTGTGTCAGTTGTGCGAGCTGAACCATGACACAAAAGAATGCTCGTCACTACCTCAAGTGAAGACTGTTATGTAGGCATCAACTCTAGATGTGGAACCAGCTTACTTTATTGCACAGAAAAAGCCCTGGCAGCCTCGAAATCAAGGTATGACTCCAGACTTGTTTCCATTTTTGAATAACATGAATAATTGGAATAATATGCAGCATATGAATACACAGTTCCCTTCATCTTATTCTAATCCTAAATGGTACCCCTCTCAACCTTCAATGCAAAATTTTAACTCCTGGAACCCCTGGGCACAGCCACCAAACCAACAACATTCTTGGTCTCCTGGATGAAAGAATTTCCATCCAGGGAACCAGTTTCTCCATAACCAACCCTCTCCACAGCTTCCACATCAAACATTTCCTCAACAACCATACCCTCCTCAACAATATCCTTAGCCTTATCAGCAGTCACAGCTGCAACTCCAAAATAATGATGCCCCCAATATGCTGATATGACCACAGTTGCTTGCTCAACCTAACCCTAACCCAAATAATAAAGCAGTCCATCAGTTTGAGACTGTCAACAAGCCTGCTTACTCCATTACTCTTATACCCTTCAATGATATCCGCTTACGATCAGGAAAGGTAGTGGAGCCTTTGATCATTGAGAATGTCCCATCCTTTGAGCATGAAGAAGGGATGAATCCACAGTATTTATCCAATACACCGACCCCCATTATTGAAGATGTTGAACATCCTACTAATATGACAGTTGAGACACAAAAAGACACATTTGTCGACACACAGCCTACACAATTGATTAGGGAACCACCATACCCTAAAAGATTAATGTTACCAAAGGTAGTGGGACAACCTCAATTTTACCTCTTAGGAGAGTTAAAAAATCTTTATGTTAAAATTCCACTCCTTCAAGCCCTTCAAGATGTACCTATCTATGCTAGAACTATTCGGGATCTGTGTACAAGGAAACCAAGAAGGAAACCCAGGGATTCTCCCACTGTTCATGTCATAGGGAAATTATCTGCATTAATAATGGGAAAAACCCTCTTGGCCAAATATGACAACCCTGGGAATCCCACTGTCACTGTGCAGATTGGGCGCCCACAAATACCCAACATACTGGTAGACTTAGGAGCAGCAATTAACGTTATGACTATTGAAACTGTAAAAAAACTTGGTCTCACTAATCTCAAGCCAACTCCTACCATTTTAGAACTGGCAGATAGATCCACTATTAAACCTGAAGGAATCTTGGATGATCTTGTTATCTCAGTTGATTCTTGGGAGTATCCTACTGACTTCCTGGTTTTACAACCTCAGTCGCAGCTAGGAGGACACCCATTGATCCTAGGAAGGCCCCGGTTAGCTACAGTTGATGCTTGCATCAACTATCAATCTGGGTCTATGACCATATCAGATGGAACCAAGATAAATAACCTCACTCTCTATCCTCCAGCTCGACCGAGATTAGAAGCGGAAACTCTATTATGGATGGAGCCAGAGGAAGAAGAGGGCGTTCAGCCATTATTAATGATAGGCAAGGCCTTAGCTTTTAAAGATGAAACTGAAGACGATGCCATTAATAATTTCATTAGTGAACCCACTTCTATCAATAAGAAAATTTATTAGATCCTGAATGCTACTCACAACTTTCCACAGCTCCCATCCTAAGAGGGCCCAATTGGACCCTACCTTTTGACATTTCTTCAGATGCCTCTGATACTGCCATTGGATCAGTCTTAGGGCAGCAGGATGGTCAAGCACCTTATGCAGTTTATTATATTAGTAAAACCTAGCCCCTGCTGAACTTAATTATACTGTTACTGAGAAGGAGTTTTTAGCCATTGTTTACTCCATTAACAAATTTCGACATTATATCACTGGATATCCTACATTTGTGCACACTAACCACTCGGCCATCAAATATCTAATGAATAAACTTATTACCAATGCTAGGGTAACTAGGTGGTTGTTATTATTACAGGAATTTGATATCACCATTATAGACAGACCTGGAAAAGAAAATGTTGTCGCTGATTTCTTATCTCGTTTACTAATAGTGATGATAATTTTCCTGTTGAGGAGTCTTTTTCAGATGAACACTTATTTGCAGTTTCAGCTCACTCCCCTTGGTATGCAGATGTTGCTAACTACTTGGCTGCAGGGAAGCTTCTGGCACATTTGTCCAAAAGAGAAAAGAGAAAAATTATTCAACAAATTGTTGGATAGATGGTCATCTCTTCTACACAGGACCTGATCTTGAAATCAGAAGATGTGTAAGAGAAGATGAAATATTCCATATTTTGAAGGCCTGCCATAATGAGCCTTGTGGGTGACATTTTGCAGACAGGAGGACAGGACAAAAAGCGCTAAGAATGGGCTACTATTGGCCGACCCTTTTTAGGGATGCAAATACATATGTCCAGTCTTGTGATAGTTGCTAGAGGATGGGCCAACCCAATAGAGTGGATCAAATGCCTCTTCAACCACAACTGGTGGTTGAACCCTTTGACAGATGGGCCTTATATTTTGCTGGTCCTATCAGCCCTGATTCCAGGCAAAAAGCCTACATCTTGGTCTATACCGACTATGTGATGAAATGGGTGGAAGCTGTGGCTTTGGTGAAAGCCAATGACCATGCTATGATCGATTTCCTGTATGGTGAAATATTTACTCGTTTCGGAGTACCCAAGGAAGTGGTTACTGATGGAGGACCTCAGTTTGTGTCACATCAATTTCAAAATCTACTAGGAAAGTACCATATTCAGCACCGGATAGATTCACCATACCATCCCCAAGCCAATGGCCAGGTAGAAAGCACTAACAAAGTTATTGAAGCCATCCTTACCAAAATGGTCAAGAGCCATCGTAGAGATTGGGATGATAGACTTCCAGAAGCATTGTGGGCATATCATACTACTTAGCGCAATACTACAAGCTTCTCTCCTTATGACTTGGTGTATGGGAAAATTGTTGTCTCCCCGATTGAATTTGAAATTAAGACTTTGAAGACAGCTACGGAGGTAAACTTAGATGTGACCGAATCCCAGAAGAGAAGATTGAATCAATTGAATGAACTTGACAAGAACCGTTTAGCTGCTGTCGATGAGACAGTATTAATCCAGCAACAGAGATCCAATTGGCACGACCGATTCATCAAAAAGAAAGTCTTTTGCGAAGGAGACTCGACACTATTATACGATTCAAGATTCAAAAGGGACTTCAAGGGTAAATTACGCACAAGATGGTTGGGCTCATACCTGGTAGACAGAGTATTTGATAATGGTACAGTCCGCCTGGTAACCATTGATGAGAATTGTGCACCATTATTTGCTAATGGTCACAGGCTGCGACTGTACCATAAGCCCATTTCAAAAAACACATTTACCTCACAAGTTGCAGCTGATCTGGAATACCTGTTAGAACAAGGGTAGGAATATTTCTCTGCCCCTGTTAATCCTTAGATAATCACTACAAAATCTTACATAATTTTTTTTGTACATAAATAAATTGATATTTTTTTTATCTTTTTCTTTTGCACTTGATCCATTTTTTTTAATAAAATGTACAAGGAAGCGCCTAAGGAGCGGTGGTCATTATCGGGCCTATTGACCAGGGTCATCTTTCTGTAACTTCCTACATCAGAAGAAAATTCCTTGAACAAATCTGTTGCAGTCGCAATACTATAAAAAAAAACACATTCCTTTATCCCATTCCGCGCAGCTGCAACATCGTCAAAATCATTACCTTTTTCCCGTCTTTCCGCAGCTGCAACACCGTCAAAATAATTGCCTTTTTCCCGTATTTCCGCAGTTGCAACACCATAAATTCCCTCCCTTTACCCCATTCCACGCAGCTGCAACACCGTAAATTCCTACCCTTTACCCTGTTCTGCGCAGCTGCAACACCGTAAATTCCCGCCCTTTACCCCGTTCCGCGCAACTGCAACACCATAAATTCCCACCCTTTACCCTGTTCCGCGCAGCTGCGACACTGTTTCACTTTGGTCCATTTTCACCTTTTTCGGCAACTGCGACACCGTTTCACTTTGGTCCATTTTCACCTTTTCCGGCAGCTGCGACACCGTTTCACTTTGGTCCATTTTCACCTTTTCCGGCAGCTGCGACACCATTTCACTTTGGTCCATTTTCGCCTTTTCCGAAAGCTGCAACACTGTTTCACTTTGGTCCATTTCCCCTTTTCCGGCAGCTGTGACTCCGCCAAAACTGGCTGATTTTTCTATAATTCCCGGCTGCGACTCTACTAAACTGCTTGATTTCTCTATGGTCTGCGGCTGCGACTCCTCCATTCTTGGCAGAATTCTTAGCAACCTTGGTTAGCGACTCCTCCAGATCGAGCTCCAATTTCTGATGTCGGCGACCCCGATTTATTTTTCAGTATTCATTATGTTTCTGACAAAATTGACACGATGATTTTGGCTCACCGGCAGAAAAGATCATTCCAGCATACCTGCAATAATGATTAAATTTAAATGCCTGCACTTCACATGCGCTACTATTTTCCAAAGGTCACCATTCATCACATATTTTCGAAGGTATGGTTCTGATTATTTACTTGATTAAGCATTAACTAGATTTGACAACATTAATCATACCTTCCTTTCCATGCCCATTATTACACTTGCATATCGTTAACTGTCCACTCGTATGACTTAATGGTTATTTATGTTACCTGATAACCGCCACCTTTCCTAATTTGGGATAAAATTCCAAACATTTCTATGCTCCAAAACTTTTCGAATTTACCCAACTCCACTCTCATCTGTTCATGCATACTCTGTTCTCTAACCTCCATTGTCGGGACCTGTAATCTGTCGAACTGAGACACACTTCTGAAGTCAAACAAACATGGGTATCCCAGCTCGGTATGAACCTCCCAATATGGGAGAACTAAGAAGAAATGTCGAAGTTTTCATTATTTTTGAAGCTGCGGGCTGGACTGAATTCTTCCAATGCCTGAATGGGTTTCATTGTG
The DNA here is from genome assembly GCA_001517045.1 of Pseudotsuga menziesii. NCBI lineage: Eukaryota > Viridiplantae > Streptophyta > Pinopsida > Pinales > Pinaceae > Pseudotsuga > Pseudotsuga menziesii. The sequence continues at coordinate 203,965 of LPNX011037833.1, read as the reverse complement.
AGACAGCTCTACAACTTTCCTTAAATATTACAGAAACCCACTCAGAGGTTTGGGGGTTACGTATCGAAGTCTCTGAAGCAATAGTGGCTGAGGTCACTGGCCTTCCTCACATGGGCAGAGCCTGGTTTGGTCGAAGAACCCCCAATGCCGCTATAGTACATGATTTTCTGAGAGAGGGGGAGCACATTCGGCAATCACGGCGAGCGATAGCATTACAGTCACTACCTAGGCCATGGGATCAAGTAGCAATTTTCCTCAAGAAGTATATCACCTGTGAAGGTAGGTATCAAACGGTTTATTACTCTAAATTTCCTCTATTATCTCATCTCATTCATAGGGCCTTACTGAACATTCCATTTTACCTATTAAATTATTTACACCATATGGCGGGGTTTGTTAGAATAGCCAAGCATCCAAACTCCTCCCTTACCCACCATGGCCTAATCAAATTAATAATTTTACGGGCCTTAGCTCCATGGAACCAAACCTGGGAGCAATTCACAGGTCAAATTCAGGAACCCGCCCTTTTGCCTAGCGTTCCAATAGAAGAAGAAGTAGAAGTACCTGTACTCATGGGGCCTGTTCAAAACCAAGAAGAGCCTTCCAATCAACAGTTGGGGGGGAGTGTCGAACAACAGGAGGTTCGGAGTCCCTCCAATTTAGTTGGGGGGGAAATGAGATTGGATCAGAGGATCAGTCAGAAGAGCAAGTAGCACAATTGGAGGAAAATGCATAAGAAAACCCTGTAGAGAGATTAAATAATATGGAAGCTCTGACAGTAGATGTTGAAACTGGAGCAGCATTAGATGTTGCGACAGCTGAAGCCGAGGATGTTAGAGCCATGATAACAGAATAAAACATGGAGGTGTTGACCATTGAATCTTCCCCTGAATGGGGAGGAACTCTGATTGAGTAACAACAAGAAAACGTTGAGACAGAGGATATCCCTTCCACATCAGTTGCAAATCTAGAAATTTCAGCACCACGGAGAAAAAGGAGGAGATCAAAAGAAGAAATACGGGCATCACCACCAATAAGACGATAAAGAACCAAGTCAGTTACAGTAGCAGAAGCAGCAAGGGCAAGATGGGAAACCATAGAAGCACAGATCGAATTCCCCACTCTGAGACCCAAAGCAAATGATGCCCCACAAGAACCGTCTATAGAGGAACCTCAAATTGAGGGACTTCTGTATGAAAAATGGGTTATTAAAGAAGGAAGTACAATCACTACAGAAAGAATTAGAAAATTGGAAGGAAGCATGCAGGAAACAGGTGGAAAGGAAGTTGCACACACTAATTGAGGCTGCAGACCAATTAGAAGGATAAACTCCTGTTGAGGATGGTGATGAGGAAGAAAGAGTGGTTTGTCCTATGTGTGGAGAAATATTTAACCAGTCAGGTTACAAAGTCATAGTTCGTGCCTTTGTGACACAACAACTTGTACCTACAGTTGTGGTAGAACAAGGACAACTTGATTGGAAAGATGGTGAAGCTCCCCAAGAGAAACTCCAGCAAAGGGAAGTAGCAGATAAACAGGGTGCTGATACACAAGAACCAACATCTTTGAATATTCCTGCTGAAGTTTCCACCCAAATTGGGACAGATCAACTAGAGGCCAAGGTTATTCCTGATTTTGTTGAAGAAGTCTGTGTTGTGACTCCTAAACCTTCTTAGGACACAGAACTAATAAAGATGGAACCCCAGCAGCAGAATGATGATGAGGTTGAACGGGATGCTGACACACAAGAACTAGCATCCTTGAATATTTTTGTTGAAGTTGCCACCCAAATGGGGGAAGAAGAACCAGGGATTGAAAATATTCTGGAATTTAATGAAGAAGTTTGCACTGTGACTCCTGAACCATCTCAGGACACAGAGAGAATAGAAATGGAATCCCAACAACAGGAAAATGAGGAAGTTAACCAGGATGTTGCTACACAAGAACCAACATCGCTGGAAATTTCTGTGGAGACACTCAGGCTACAACAAGAAGTCAATCCCAGGATGGACATCATTCCTGATTTGGATTTAGGAGAGGATGAACAAATACAATCACAATCCTCAGGGGGCACTGAAATCCTTTAAGAACAACTCCATATTGCAAAAGACATGAAAGAAACTCTACAATCCTAGCAGCATGAAGAAAGAGAAGGGCAGGGCTCTGTTACACAAGAACCAGTGGCCTTGCATCCCACTGTCGAAGCTACAGCTAATAACCAAGTAGATAAGGAGATTAAAATTCATGAGGAGGTTTTCCCACAAGGACCAACATCCTCGCAATCAGCTACTGAAGTTGCTACAGGAGAACTCCAAAGAGAGGATGCTATTACACAAGAACCAACATCTCCAGAAGTTGTTTCAGAAACACCTATGGTTGAAGTTGCTGCAGGAGAAATTCTAGGTAGGGACTCTGTTACAAAAGAACCAGCACCCACAGAAGTGATCTCAGATGTACAGGATGTTCAATTTGGCACATCAGGTGATAAGGTATGGACTCAACTTCCTCAAAATTTTATCAATTTGGATTCTGATAATGAAGAATACCCTGAAGAAGAAGAAATCTTGAAGCTGAAAAAAGAACTCTCGATCCTTAGAATAGAAGTGAGGAAGTGGAGGAGTCAGGTAGAGAGATATCAAGAAGGGATGGTTTCCCTTGCTGAACATAGAAAGACCATTAAGGAATTGAAGGGAAAATGGGCAAAATAACTCATGACCCAGAAACTCCGTGGGGAGGAGTTACAGAAGGAGCTAAAGGAGATGAAAAAGTTCAAATCCATGCAAGTGGAAAAAGATCAGTTGTATACTCTTTCTCAGGAATTGTTGGGTATCAGAGTACCATGTTCCTCTTACCCTGTATTTTTATTTGAGCAGTTCATTTGGTTTAAACTGAGGGTTGTAAAAGAAGGGAGGCCATATGAAATAGCAACCTTAGCTAAATTCCTAGAAACATTTCTGAGAAGTGATTTTGAGGACCATAATTTGTTGTGTGAGCTTTATTTGCATAAGTTAGCTTGCCCTTTGGACCACCATTCAAATCCTATCCCTTTCTCAGGTGATGTTCAGCTGAGGGCTTTTACCTCCTTTGTGAGCAATCACATTCAGTGGGAAAGGTCTTTCCAAACTTTCTCTCACAATGAGGCCCACTCTAATATTTGGATTCAAAGCGAACCTCAGAATCCTCATCTTCTCCTTGCTCGACATCAGAGTGTACTCTCGTGTCCTATCCAAACTCAGCATATAATGGAACTTCAAGAAAGGGTTATTTCTACTTGTACCATCCAGATTTCCATGCATCAACGAGTGGCTTTGAAAGGTATTTAGCACAGATGGTAGGTTGCATCTTCAACCCTTAGAAATAGGGACCCCTACTGTTACAGGAATTTTGAACAAGCACTTTCCAGGGTTGAGGTTTATGTTGGATGCATGAGGGAATGTGGGGTTAATTGGCTAGGACTCAAATTTAAATTTCTTCTCATCTGGTGGCCAGCAAAACCATACAGGGGAGATTTCTCGTTAACAAGAGCAGAAGAGCAGAAGTGTTGGAGATATTGGGTTGTCCATAAGGGATTTGTAGAAAAATAGGGGACATATGAATTCCCATACAACTTTTCTTCTCTCACGAACGAAGCACAATGTCAAATTCAGATTCAGAATAATGGAGGTTGTTGCATGAGGACATGCAATAGGACAGTTGGGGGGAGATGTTAGGCCCAGAAATGACCCCTTTTTGACCACCCTTATCTACCTCTTTTTTCCTTATCCTACTCTATTATGCATACCAAACAGATCTTTTTCCTTCACTTGATCCCTCAAGTCATGCAGGTATGGTTAATCATTGTCTTATTTTATTAATGCTTAGGATTGTGGTAATCAGGGCTTTACATCTTAAATTATGCTAACATATGGTGGTTTTATAAAGATAATTCGAGATGTAAGGAATACAGGTGTAGCGGGCTGAACATGCCAAAGGAGGGATGGACATTCATTGTTGAGTTGATCATCATACATTCCATCATTACCCAAAGAACGTGGTCCAAGGGTATTATTCCACGCGAGTTGTATAAGGGTAGTTGCAACAGACTGTGACAGATTTGGAGGCAATAGTACGCTGCTGCTCAAAATTAGCTATGATCCATGGAGTGTCTTCTCAATTAATCATGATCATTATTTCTATCTCGAATAACAGCTTTCCTATATATTCTGCTCTCATATTGCCACGACTGTAACAGCTCATCGTAATTAGGGCAGCCTGAAGATCAAAGATCTTCATGGCTTCCCAATAATAGTAGGGAGATGTTATGATTGTAATTGTATAAATACTGGGAACTATTCTGAGCCAGGGGTTGAAAGTTTAACCAAATTAGTGTATCAACTGTGACTAAGGTTGTGTGCTCAAATGCCACTTTTAATACAAGGAGTTTGATTCTTCAGATCTCGACGTTTTAACGTGTGTTACTTCCAGCATCTCTGTGTGAAGGCTGGGCCCGCCTTCCCACAGGGATTGCTGAGTTAATTAGGTATTTTATTTATTTTGTTGTGTGATTTTGTGATAAATTTCTTTATTTATAGTAAGATGCAACGGTTATTGATCGTTGTGTGTGATTTGAATGATCAGTAATCGCATCTCTTGTAAAACTACAGTTATGTGATCTGCCAATCGACTGTATAGGTTAACTGTCTTTTATGCAACTGTGTGATAGCTGTAACCACCCTGTTCATCCCTAGTTCTTTCAATTGTTGTTTTCTTTAGATCTTTGCAGTTTGTTCCTTTGCATTTATAATTGCAGAATTTAATTCCTGTACTTTGAATTTCTAGAATAGCTGAATTTAATTCTTGTACTTTGAATTTCTATAATAACTAAATCAAGATAGTTGGATGGATCTTTATATGGTTTGGTAATTAGGGATTTTACTTTCTGCAAAAGCAATCTAGATTTTATTTCCCGAATCTTTTAATTCTAGATTAAGAATTGTAAGAAGGTACTTGTGATTGTATTCTTGAGAAAGTAAATTAAATTAAGGGATGAGTATGGCTGAACAGGAAAGTAGGATCATTTACTTACAGCATCATCTACCTAGTGTTTGAAGCATATACAGTGCATATTTTTCTTGAAATAAGAGACTTCCCTGGATTGACAATTTAGATTGAACAGTCTGTATGTTGGTTTTAATTAACTTGCATATAGGGTGCCAAACAGTAAGGATTTAGCCTCATCTCCCTCTGGAACTAGAACCTCTCCACTTATGTAGGTTTCCAATTCATTTTCTTCAAGAACCAGTGAAATCCTATGCTTTCATGCTCAGAAGTTTTCAGTAGTTTGAGGTGTCCGTCTTGGTTTCGGATCTGGTTGATCTAGGGTTTATCAGAGAAACCCTAATTTTCAAAACTTGGAATCCTTAAGATCTGATTGGATAGAAATATGTGCCTCTAGAAGGCGAGATCATCAGCATATTTATTTTCCCAAAACTGTGATCAGAATTGCAAAATATCTGATGCCCTAGTTTTCTTTAGTTTCTTCTGCAGAATTCTTGATATTGTTTCTACATTATCTCTGAATTTACTATTCCTTTGTGTCTGAAATTTTGTAATAAGGTAGCCTCAGTTGTCTTCTTTTCAACACCATAGTTTTGAGCAGAATTGGTTTCACCAATTGGGACTTATGTTCGTTTTCCCACGGTGACTTATTTCAGGACTGTTCATAAAAGAGAACTTGTACGGACTACCACGTGTCATTGCTTCACCTTCGGGGTCTGAAATTTTAACCGAAAAAATTAAATTATGTTCCTTTTATGGAACATCTTGCGAAATTTCATTTGGAACTTCGTATCCCGAGATATAGAAATTCTCCCTAGGTCACCTGTTTAATGATAAATCCTAGGAGAGGCTGGAACCCTAACTTGGAGGAATCATATCTCCCGAAATATAGCGACTCTGAGGCTGAAACTTTTACACAATGTACATCAGGAATTTATCTTCGGAACGTGAAAGTTTCAGCTCTTGATCCTTATCCAATATCTAGATATAGCGAATCTACCAAAACTACTAGTTTTAGTATTTTAGGGTTTTCAATCATGAAACCCTAATCTTCAATAGTTGTAGCATTGTTTCAACTGCACAATGACTTCTTTTAGAGTGGATATGATACCATGTTAATTTTTTTATGGTTATATCATATATTATAACATTTAGCATCATAACAGCATAACCATAAGCCAAAATATCACTGAAAGATAGACAAGCACAACCACACAAAAAGAACACAAATATTTATCCTGGGAAACCCTCATGGGGAAGAAAACCCAGCAAAATCTTCCTCTATATAAGATGTATAAAAGATAAAAGACAAGACCCAAAAATAGATGTGCCTCCCTCCAGTAGATATGTCTCTCTCTCTCCATACGCTATCCACAAGTGAGTGTGTGTGTGTGTGTTCAAATGAGAAGCACCTTGCCTCTATTTGTATTCTTTCATTCACTTGACATTTAACCCTGTCATGTAGGCTCGAGTAAACTTGTAGGCTCAAGTAACCATAACTAGGTTAACTTAATATAATAATATATTCCGGAGGGTACTAATGACCCGACTTACAACAGAGGGGACTTCCTCATGACTCTTAGTCATTCTCCCAATAGGAATCATAGGGGTACAAGAAAATACATGTGATTCTCCTAATAGAAACATTGGGGACCAATAAAATATATTTAGAATATTCTTCAAAGGTATAATAATTCAACAAATGAAATGTTACGTTCAATTATTGTAAACAAATACCTGGAGCAATCATTGGCATCATTATGTGATCCCTTTTTATTGGCATCCAAGGAGGAATGTTATTTTTGATAATAAATATTGGTCACACTGAGTAAATAGAATTGAGCTCACCGAATGGATTGACAACATCAGCTACCAATGAAATCCTAACATTATGAGGTTCTTCTTTGAAAATTGGCCATTTTTCCTCAATTCTCGTAAATGCATAACCATCTGCAACCATTCAAAGAACATCATATCTGTTTCTTTTCTGTGCACAATAACCCATAAACTGAGGTATGATTTTACACTCGAATAGTTGTTATAAACATGGAATTAGGAGAATGTGACGAAGAACCTTGAAAGGAACATTTTTTTGTTAGTTGATCAGTTCGATATCTACTTATATGACACGACGAGCATTATGTTTTTTATGCACATTATCTATAATATATAATATGATCATTAGGACATGCGGCAATAGATTGATACTCCATTCCAATATATTTCATAATGGACGATAAATATATGTATGTGAGAGGAAATATATTTGACGCAAGTAACAAAAATTCACCTAAAAATCTACAATATAAAAAAATTACTATTTAATGTAAAGAAATTAATTGTACTAAATATTGCATTCTTATTTTACATGACTCTTACTTTACAAAATAAAGGAAAAATGTATAACGTTATAATAATGTGATGAAACATACCTTAATATATGTGTCATATAATTGTTCAAAAAGCCATTTAAAACCTTTAAGTTCACCAACAATAATGTAGCAGAGAGAAGATTTTATCTTGATCCCTTAAAAAGTGGTTGCCTTTCCTTGTCAAGTAGAAGTACATCATGAATATCATGAAAATTGGCATGATCTATTCAAGTGAACGTGTCTTGGATCAATCTATTTGTCCAATCATCTTCAACTATGTTATTATTATCATTTTCTTCCATAGGATCATTAATTTGATCCTCAATATTCACTCCATGTTCATCTTATACAACATTATATCTACTAGTACTTCGTGCATACTCTAACGTCGGACACCTACGAGGAAATGTCTTTATAATTCCAGACGATCACACAAAATTAGTGTGAATAAAAATTATTAAAACAATATAAAATATTTACAAATACGATCAATATAAATACATATAATGAATATATATAGCTTACCAAGGGATAGTATTCATTATCCCCTTTGACGTGTCCATATTTCCTACAATGATTTTGCAGCTATTTTTATCAAAATTCTTCTGAGAACAAATCCCCTACATTGAGTGCAAGGGAAATAACATTTGTTATCAATCCTTTCACTGAAATCCGCCCACAGCCTATCAAGAATCCTTTGTTTTTTTTTGGACTAATATTATCCAACATTCTTCCCTGCCAAAATAGAGTGATGACTATCTTATAAAATGAATTGGTCATGTATATGTATTATTAATTTTTTATGTAACTGAAAGATAAAAGAAATATGTTTTATGTTCGAGAAAAATACCTTATAAACTTTCCAAACTATCGAAATGTCTCTTCAACATCACATATTTATAAATTTTGTTTCCATCGTACTTTCAACAATCGTTAATATAATCAATGTTGACTTTTTCAACATTATCTAGTCAACAATAATCATTGCAGGGGTTCAATTGTTATCAACGTTCAAAATTGAACCCTTCACATCCCTTCCAAAGGGTTCTAGCCCTTCCTAGAAGTGTAAAGTTAAAATTGTCCTTCAAAAAAAATTTAAAATTTCAATTTTACCCTTCCAATAAAGAAGGGCATAATTGATATCAACATTTCAAAAGAAGTGCAACTTTTGAAATTATCCATCCATATAAATTTCTCAAGATGTTGAAATTTCTATGCTATAAAGTTCAACTCATCATTCAAAATATTGGAAATATGATAAATTATAATCACTTACTCACTCATGCCATGCACTCACTGCTTAGTTGTGCAACATGGCTAGTAATCATTAATGACTACGAGGAACTAACCATCGAGATATGACTCTGACTCCTGAGCCACTTGGGGTTGCAATCTAAAGTGTGACAATGTTTCAACAACTATGACTATAACAAAAAATAACAACTACTAGTCTACTACTAGGCCCGAAACGAGCTCAAAAATTTGTGCCTACTTCCTATGTGAACCTCACTACCAATGTCCACTCTTTTTTCGTCAAAATGAAATTCAAAATGCTGGTTTGATAAGTCCTCCTCTACAAGACTTCATTTCTTGCATGAATATCATGGACTCATGACAACTATAAAGAACACTCGATGTCATGCAAATACAAATAATGGCATGTACAATTGTTATTAATAAAATTTAAAAAAAAACAATTGTTGGCTGAAGAATAGTATTCAATTTGATGGGTTCCATGATCGTGATGTAATCTCGCTCAGTCCTTCCAAACATTTGTGGTTTCTCACAAAATTTGTCCTCAGCACTACCAAAATACATATAAAAATTACTTGTCTTTACATCCTCTTCTCTTTAAATCCTCATCTCATAGTCATAACTAAGGATTATTATGCATGCACATCCTCACCTTATAATACAAATTGGGTCAAGGCCCAAAGACAACCATAAAATATTAAATGTGTCAAGATGCAGAGTAAGATGCAACTATAAGTCTTATATTAAATTTACCTGATAAGTCTTTAATGAACGTTATCAACTGAGATTTGACACGTTGGATGGTTCTAATATTCTTATCACTCCTTAGCAATGTGATTGCAAGGAATTATTTGAAGGTGAAGTGCATAATTTTAGGTCTTCTTCCTCATTATCATGCCTTTTGGTAAGACAATAAAGAGGGTAGTGGCATGCATCAGCATGGAAAATGTTTTAGGCATAGAGGTTATCACATTAATTATTTTCATTAAATAATTTAAATTCCTACTGATGACTATCGATTCAGTGAACCGTGGACTGGTACAAAAGACAACAAATTTTAGAGCCCCAAGCACTTAATTAAAAACACCTATAAATTTCTCAAATATAGCCATTAATAAACTTATTTTGGTATTTTGGTTCAATTTAAAAGGAGTGTTGAGACTTAGACATACCGTGAGTTGCAAGGATTCAATTGACTTAGGCCCCTCCATCACATACATGTATGCTTTCACAACAAGCGCTGAAAAACAATATTTGTTTTTTGCATTTTTTTTGGTGAAAAGGTTAGGTTAATTTATACTTGTCAATTAAAGGACAATTATTTATATTTCCCTTCATCTCTGAAGGGTTGAGAGAATAAATTCCCTTCCAATTGAAATTAATACCCACCCTTCAAATTTGATCACTGATTGTTACTCCTTGACCATCGGTGTTCCCACAGTTTGTTGTCAGCAGATCGATGATTATACCTAAGACGTCAGTGGTCTGACATTGTAGGGACAAACATGATAGCACTATCAACAAGTACATGGAACGGCGACATATTAGGAATAATTGTGGGTCTACTGATGAACATGGGCCAATTTAAAAATATATATATATATATATACAAAAATTAGATTTTTAACTTGTGTTTTTCGACAGTTTGTCCATATTGTGAGATAATTTCATCGAATTAATTTGAGACAAAATGTTCCTATGTCGGTTGCAACTCCCAAAACTACTTGATAACAATTCTAACTATCTTAAACACTCATTAGAAAGGGATATGGTGAACCAAGTGTGGAGAGGACACCATGTAAATGTTACATTAGAAGAATTCTTCTACTCTTTTCATCCCATTTGTCCCATTTCCCCTTAGTGACCCATGTCTCTGAGAATTCTTTCATGTGTGGTTGAATTCATCTCCCCTATATGACTTCTTCCTTACACATCCTTGGAAGGTAAAGCATTTCGAAGTTGGAGTGCAATTGGTTCGAGTGCAGAGAGACCCAGTTAAAGGTTTTGAAAGGTGTCAAGAAGGTAGAGAGGTAACTTTCATATCATTTCTTGTTGTCTTTAATGGAAATGTATGATCTTTCCTTCCACCAAATTCATGTTTGAATCTTGAATTTCTTGGTCTTTATTGGTTGAAGAACACTAAGCCTTTCGATAGATTAATCAATATTAGTTGTGATTATATCAATGCTTTTGATTTGGTTTGTATCTTTATTGAATCCATAAATCTTATGAGGAAGGTTTTGTCTCTTTTGTAGGTCTCAAGATATTGGCGTGAAGCACATCAAATCTAAGGGGCATGAGAAACAAAGTTCAAGCTTCAAAAAAAGTTCCCTTTCTTCTCCCATCTTTCTTCAATGTTTGCTTGTGTTGCTTACTTGGTTGATGTAACATCTCAAGTATGTATGACAGTGTCAATTTGAATATATTAGATATTTAATGATATTTCCCCCTTTCTAATATGTTGGTGTTCAGCTCTATCCATTAGGAAACTTTTCATCACAATAACCTATGATAACTAATATGAAGAAGGTGAGAACTTCATTTTCAAATTTGGTGGATCCCTTATTGTATAGGCAATTAATAGGTTCCTTGATGTATCCGGTCAACATTAGGAAAGATATATGTTTAGTGAACACATTTTTTGAGTTCATGTTGGAGCTAAGGAAGGAGAATTGAGTAGTAGAAAAACATGTGACGAGATACTTGGGGATCACAATGTAGTATGGGATGAGATATATTGGAAATTATGAGGTGAACTTGCAATGTTATACAAACTCATATTGGGAAAGTAGTGCATCAGATAAGAAGAGCACCTCAAGGTATTTCTTTATTTTGGTATCGACGATGATATCCTAGTTTAGCAGGAAGTCTACTTTTGTGGCACTCAACTCAACAAAGTCAACGTATATGGAAGCCAATACTACTAGTTGTGAATCCATCTAGCTTCACAAGTTTCTTATAGGATTATTTGATCAAGAGTTGGATCCCATGGTGATTTAATGTGATAATAAGAGTTGTATCAAAAAAATTGAGAATCTAGTGTTTCATTACAAGTCCAAACACATTAATATCATATAACACTTCATTCAAGACAAGATTCAAAAGGGAGTAGTAAAGTTCCTATATGTACACACAGATTAGCAAGTTACTGATAATTTGACTAAGCACTTTGCAAAAGGGGAGTTTGAAGCATTCAAAGACAAACTTGAATTGGTGCAAAATGTGTTCCTTGCTAAGAAGGAGTGTTGAATATTATAGCTTAGACAAGAAATTATGCGTAGTTTTAGTGTCAAACATGCCAAGATTGTTTGAATAAAATATATATTGTAATTCACTTAGTAATAAAGTGAAAGACTTATATTTAGTTGTTGAGTCTATTGAAGTGTATTATTATACATTAGTGATTTAGACTAATATCAACCATACATATCACTGTGAAATTAGGGTTTTAACTAAAGTATAAACATAATTCAAGGTATACGGTTAAGACACATCCATTCACTAAAAGACGAGTTTTTGGGAAGTGACTTATTTCATTTGTGGAGCAAAATTAGAGTGCCATAGAGGAGCTAGAGTCATTAATCAAGCATAGAATAGCACACAAGTCTATACATAATAGGTTAGTACAATTGTATGGATCCATAATGTCATATCCACATAGTCATATGGAACAGGTCCATACAGTCGTACTGAACAAGTTTGTACAGTCATACAAACAGGTTGGAAAACAAATAACAACCAGTGGGTAGATTTGTTGGTTGTCAATTAGATTTTTCCTTAGTAAGTGCATATCTTTTTTTTTGGGTGTATTGTATAGATGTTAGTTTGACATATGTGGAGGATTCCTTGTAAGCTTTGAATTATTAATGAAAATATGATTTGAAGGAGTAAATTATCTATTATTTTATTATTTCTTTCACTAGTTATTTTCCAACTATATATGTGATTACTATTATGGGAAGAATTTAATTTCTAAAATTAAATAACAAATTTGTTTAGTTGATAAAAAAGGACGATAATCACCTAGGGTTTGGAAAATTCATAAGCCTTGAGTACATTTATTTGTGAAAACATTTTCCTCATAAATAACGAGTGTTATCTCTTGAGGTTACTTCGAAAGTGTTTACAACATGATTGGGGGCTCTTCACATGATATGGGGTGCAAGTTTTATGGATGATCCTTAGTTGTGATGTGATGGGCATACATGTTCTTCCTTGGAGCATTGGATACCTACATAATTTATTGATTTCTTCATGCAACATGCATGTGGAGGTTGGTTGTTTATGTAGGAGGAAAACTTGACTTGGGGGAGGTGTACTGCGGATCTTAGAGGAAGGTATTAAGCCCTAGATGATGTGTGGACACTTAGTTTATTGCATAGATGTGTGTCCTTCAATTGAGGATGCTTGTGTTGAAGGAGTGACCATGTTGGTATGGTGGACCCAGAGCAACACATAGATTAGGAGGAGGGTTGAAGTTTAGGAAGCTTTAAGAATTGGATATCTAGACACATCTCATGGAACGATCACGCCTTGGATATATTCTTGTTGGATGTATTCACCTTGAGGCTTGACATGTGTTACTTTTAAATGGAGAGATCAATAAATGAGACTACTTCTCTAGAGTCAGGTTTCTTGTAGTTGACTAGGTCAAATTTATATTATTGGACTCCCTTACCTCTCATATAAACAAAGGAAGGAAATATTCATTTCATCAAATCACACAATTGTATTAGAAATGTGAGGGCTATACGGCACTAATTTCTCTATTCTGTACTCTTCATTTTAATATATATATGTGTCTTGAAGAGCAAGGGTTCTTAGAAAAGTTCAAAGGAAATTATGAGTTAGGGTTTCAACCATAGGAGGAAAATAAGATAGGAATTTTTTATGATGTTTTACAGGGATATGTTGATGTACATATGGAAGGTGATAAAGACAACATAATGAGAACCACATCGTATGTTTTTATTGTAGGTGGAACAACAATAAGTTGGATTTCAAAACTGCAAAAGGTTGTTGCACTTACAGTTTTGAAATCCAACTTATTGTTGTTCCACCTACAATAAAAACATACCTTGTGGTTCTCATCATGGTGTCTTTATCACCTTTCATATTTACATCAACATATCCCTGAAAAACATCATGAATATGGTTGCATCAGCATATGGTTTCCTTGCCTTGTCAAGTAGAGGTACATCATGAATATCATGAAAAATGTCATGATCTGTTCAAGTGAACGTGTCTTGGATCAATTTATTTGTCCAATCATCTTCAACTATGTTATTGTTATCATTTTCCTCCATAGGATCATTAACTTGATCCTCAATATTCACTCCATGTCCATCTTATACAACATTATATCTACTAGTATTTGGTGCATGAAATCAATTGATGTTGTTATGCTATGAAATTCTGAAATAAAATTACAAACATTATATTCCTATGATGCTAGAATTTTAAGAAAACTACACATCGCTTTGAATTTGAAAATGTTACATTTAGTACTTACGGGATTAAATTATTTTGTTGCTCTTAGCTTTAAATTCAATTAGTAGTTTTTAGTTACTTTACACCCATCACCAATATGGCTGTTACATTTTCTATCGGATCCTTAAGTTTCAATACTGAAACTGTAAGGACCATCAAAACAAGAAACAAATCTACACCTATATAGAAACATGAACTTCAACATAAACAAAACCAAAAAATTATGAAATTTAAACATGAACAAAACCAGAATTTTGAAGTTAAACATAACATGTCATTTTGTTATTAAGCGCAAGAGTTATAGGATACCTGAAAAAATTAAATAAAAATCAAAAGTTATATAGTACGAAAAGAAATGGAACTTAGTTCCATACTTCAGAAACAGAGCATCAAGCCTCTAAAAGGTTTTTTTACAAAAATTTGGGATTGAAGTCTTGAGAAGGCATATTGAGGAACACCTCTTCCTAATACTCGACTCCATAATCCATACCTACCTATGAACAAAAAAAGAGTATACCTATAAGCAAATTCTAGAAACTAAGACTAGAGGATAAAGACAAAAAGTGGGAATATATAAATATATATTTCTCCATAGAAAAAAATCATTTTATTCATTAGAATAACTTGGGCTACCCATAACGACTTACATCAATTCTTCAATTAGCGCGGCCTACGGTCTTAAATCAGGTACACAAAATATAAAACGGTTTTCCAGCATCGGCTTGGATTCATTCATTATTGGATTCTTCTTGTAAGTGTGAGTCTTTGTGCTCCATCACCACGATTTCTCAGAGCTTCTTCCTACGTCGTTTGGAGATTGGTGGAGCGCGCTTTCTTCCCTCTACAAAAATGTTTTTCCTTCAAATTATGTTTTTGTGTCTTAAGTTCGTAGGAAAAATCTTGAGACTTGACCGCTATTGAATTCCTCTCCTTCGATAATTCTTGGTTGAATTTCTAGAGCCAGTTTTGACAAAGTATCCACTTTTGTATTTAGTTCATTGTATATATGAGAGAAAGTTACTACTTCAAAGGAAGGCTTCATTGCTTGAATTTCCTTTAACAGATTATGTAGATGTGGAGCTCTGATATTGTTTTTTTCCATTCACCCAATCAATCATTGTTTTTGAATCACTGTAGATATGTATTCTTGGGAGATGTTTGTCCTTGGAAATCCTCAAGACTGACCATAAGGCTGAAAGTTCAACTTTGCTATTTGTTGCATGTCCCAAAGCGAATTTGAAGGATATTTTGTTGTGATCAGATATATAAATGACACCACTTGCAGCTCCTATAGGCGGGACACCTTGACTTGCGCCATCAAATAAATCCCATGGTAGGATTTTTTCGATATATATATATATATATATATATATCTAAGTCCATTGGGCGTAGCTTGGGTGGTTGGGAGATTTGGTTATTGCGCTCTCCACCTGGGTTCGAATCTCGTCGGGGACATTTTTTCCGTGGGATCCTTTGTATGTAATGAAATATTAGGATGGTGAGTCGTTTATCGTGATTAATGATGCCCAAGTTCATGCANAAAGAATTTATACATATACATATCCAAAACACAATTGAAATTATGTTACAAATTTAACTAAAGAATACATTTATATTTATGTTTTAATTAATTTTTTTCTATGCTTTAATTAATATATCCACACAGAGAGAAAGATATGTGTGTGTAAGCTTCTATATATATATATATATATATATATAGAACATAATAATAATAAATTAAAAATTTTAAAAATGTTTATTGAGGGTTTTGAATGGCCGCTTAAGCGGTCGGCGCACAAGTTGTGAGGCCTCATTGGCCATGGTTAAGACCTTCACGCCAAGACATGGTCGCCACAGTTGCACAAGCCACAGGTCGCGAGTTGTGGCATCCACGACAGGGCCCTTGGCTCTTGGGTCATGGCCACCACAGCTATGCAGAACGCAAGCTACCATGGTCACAAACTAGAACAACACATCGTTTGCGAAGGGAAGGGGGTGAGCCACGCCTTAAGAGAAACAAAATTTAAAAAATAAATAAATAGAAAGAACAAAAACCCAGATCAAATTTGTATTAGAGGAAAAAAGTGTAAATGCAAGAAACCCTAAGAGAGAATATACTTGAGAGATGAAACAATTTGGTGTTGAACTCCACCTCTACCATGAAAGCTTCTAGTTGTTTGCAGCTATTGATTGGAGCCAGGGAGGTATGGGGAATAGAAAAACAGAAAATTTCATGGAAAAAAATGGGAATCAGGGAAGTGTTTTGTTCGCCTTTGACAAGGCCTTGCACTACCCCGCCCCACCCCTAGTATTTTACTATTTTTCCCTAACATGGTTTTGTTAGAAAAATAGGATCAAAAAGCAATAACAATAAACAAGATGCAAATATTAAAACATAAACAAATTACAAGGGAGACACCAATATAACATTGTTCACCCAAGATGGGCTACGTCCACACAGAAATTTTTAGTCTTTTATTATTATACCTTCCAAGAAAAATGAAAGGATACAACCTACAGGAAACCCACTGCACTTCCTCTTCACTCTTTCACAGTCTCTCTCACACAATCACAGACATTGTTTTATAATACTACAATAAAATACACAATTGTATTACAATTCTTTCCTTTTATGGGGGAATTACCATGCAAAAATACAATGGGTCACCCAATACCATGGGCCCGTGAATTATTGTCCAACAAACACCCAAAAATTTCTTTTAGGGGCACTGCCCCCGATCCCCTACGGGGGGACGATATCCCCACACACGCCCCTATTGGGACGAGTGTACTGTAAAATTATAGTACAAAAACGACTGAACAATAACATATTTGAATCAAAAAGATAAACCTCCACTACCAACAATATCCCACTTAGAGATTGATCACAACAACTCCACCGTTCTTGCGCATCATGTACTATGCTCTAAACCTTGGGCCTGACAAATTTCTCATCTTCACCTTTATGCTTGAAGGCCAACAGAAACTAAGCAGGAACTTAATTTCTCTCAAGTTACTACTTTTTTCAACATGTCTGCAGGATTCTGGTTAGTATGTATCTTTTCCAACTTTAACAGTTTATCTTCCATAATAGATCTTATGAAATGGTATTTGAGTTGTATTTTTGTAGTCTTAGAATGGAACTTTTAAGTTCTTTGCAAGATGAATTGCAATATAGATGTCATTGTACAACCTGTTATTCTCCTATTTCTTACCGAGTTCTCCATGAAACTCTGCAACCATATCATCTCTTTACTAGTCTTTGTAGTAGTAACATACTCTACTTCCATTGTTGTAAGTGCAACAACCTTTTGCAGTTTTGAAATCCAACTTTTTTTTGTTCCACCTACAATAAAAACATACCATGTGGTTCTCATCATGTTGTCTTTATCACCTTCCATATGTACATCAACATATCCCTGTAAAACAGTGTATGAACCTCCAAAACATAATGCATGAGAAGTGGTACCTCTCAAATACCTGAGAAACCACCGTACTACCCTCCAATGCTCTTTACCTAGATTGTTCATATACATGCTCACAACTCCCACTGCATGTGCAATATCTGGTCTTGTGCACACCATGGCATACATCAAGCTACCAATTGTTGATGAATAGGGAATCTTGGATGTGTATTCTATCTCCTCATGTGTCTTGGGACACATATCCTTACTTAGTTTGAAACGGATGGCCAAAGGAAAACTAATTGGTTTTGCATTCTGCATTCTAAACCTCTCCAATACCTTTTATATTTACTCACCTTGAGACATTTTCAATTTGCAATTTTTCATGTCGCTTGTTATTCGCATACCAAGGATTTTGTTTGCAACGCCCAAATCCTTCATCACAAATGACTTAGTTAGTTCTGTTTTGAGCACATTTATATCCTGCGTGTTAGACCCTACAACAAGCATGTCATCCACATACAATAACAAGATAATATATCTTCCATTATCTAGCCTCTTGAAATAAACGCAGTGGTCAGAATGGCATCTACTATAAACCTGTTATGTCATAAACTTATCAAATTTTAAATATCACTGCCTTGGAGCTTGTTTCAGGCCA
The DNA here is from genome assembly GCA_001517045.1 of Pseudotsuga menziesii. Classification (NCBI taxonomy): domain Eukaryota; kingdom Viridiplantae; phylum Streptophyta; class Pinopsida; order Pinales; family Pinaceae; genus Pseudotsuga; species Pseudotsuga menziesii. The sequence goes on along the minus strand of LPNX011037833.1, from coordinate 185,747 downwards.
TCCAAGCTCTTCTTCAACCTGCAAACCAAAATCTCCTTCCCTTTGACCTCATACCCCTGTGGCTGCTACATATAAATCTATTCCTCCAAATCCCCATGGAGAAATGCTATTTTTACATATAATTGTTCAAGTTGAAAATTTTCTACTGCCACTAAACTTAAGTAGTCTTAACTGAAATCATTTTAATACTAGTTTCCACCTGCATTGCTTCTTGATAACATTCTATTTTACTAGAATCAATCATCAATAAATAATATAGATATGGAGAGAATCATTCATGGGTTCTAATTAACCTGGTAGACATTCTTACATTTGCAGGAGTTTGAGGTACTTGTTGCTTCTCTTGATTTTCTGGTGACTTTGGAACTTCATTTTATTTGATTTAATCAAGCATTGTGTACTATGTGTTTTCATTTTCCTCTGTCTTTCCCTGCAACTGATTTGTACATAACATTTTCATTTAATACTACATCTATACTCCTAATGATTTTGTGATTTTCATAATCCCATAAGTGATAACCGAAATCATCAACCCCCTATCCAATAAAGGTACATTTCTTGGATTTAGCCTCAATCTTTGTTCTATTTTCTTTATCAATATGGACAAATGCTTCACAACCAAAAGTTCTCAGAAATGAGTAGTTTACCATTTTACCTGTCCATGCCTCCTCTGGAATCCCACCATCCAAAGTGCTTGAAGGCCCTTTGTTTATTAAATAAACAATAGTATCTACAACATCATCCCACAACTCCAAGGGAAACTCTGCATGAAATCTCATACACCTTCCACGATCCATGATCATCCTATTCATCTTTTCTAAGACACCATTTTCTTGTGTTGTTCATGGGATTGTCTTCTCTCTACGAATACCATGGTATGAATAGTAACTATCAAACTCCTTGCTACAGTATTCACCTCTATTGTTAGATATGAGACATTTCAAAATTTTCCCTATCTCATTCTCAACCAAAGTTTTCCACTTCTTAAAAGTAGCACACACATCATATTTTTGTGTAATGCAATAAAGTACCCAAGTTTTTCTAGTTACATCATCATTAAAAGTAACATAATAACGAGAGCCACCAAGAGATTGTACCTGAGTCGGTTCCCATACATCTGTATGTACAAGCTCTAACTTTTCACTCTTCTTCTATTTCCCAACCCTGGGAAATCTAACTCTCTTATGTTTTCCATAAACACAGTTCTCATAGAATTCCAAACTTACCTGCTTCAGATCTGGAAGCAATTTCCTTGAGGGAAGAATCAGCATCCCCTTCTCACTCATGTGGCCAAGTCTATGATTCCAAAATATTTCACATGTTTCTATGGAAGCTACTGAGATAGAATAATCAATATTATGAGGACATTAATACAACATACCTATCTTATCTCATTTTTCTATTACCAGTTCTCCTTTAGTGATCTTCCACCACGTTTTTCCAAACGTAAGCAAACAACCGCTATCTCCCAAATGCCATGTTGAGATCAGTTTTCTTTTCATAGCAGGAATATGCCTTACATATTTTAGCATACATTCATTTCCATTATTTAACTTAATATGTACCTTACTCATTCCAACAATTTTACATGGTTCATCATACCCCAATAAAACATGTCCAAAATCACCTGGAACATAATCATGAAAGAACATGCTATGGGGTGTAGCATGACATGAAGCCCCTTAATCTACTACCCAGTAATCACTATTATTATCTAATCATCTTGTAACACATCACCTTCTACATTATCTTCATGAGTAGTCTCTTCTTGCTCATCTCCTTTCTTCTTTGGAGCTCTACATGTTGGTTGTGGAGTCTGATCTTCCATATTTAGAGACGTTATTGTTCAGTTGTGTTCGTACCCTAGTTTTAATGTACACATGTTCCAGCTGAGGGGTGCGGGGGTACATCGTCCACACGCGGGGGTCTAGGGGGCAGCATTCCCTCAGATGCGTTTGGGGACAATGCCCCCGAGAAAGGGGGTTCAGGGGTGAAGCCATTGAAAGAAATTTTTGGGATGTTTGTTGGACAATAGTTTGCAGACCCATGTTATTGGGTGACCCGTAGTATTTTCCCATGGTAATTCCCCTATAAAAGGAAAGCATTGTAATATGTTTGTGTATTGTATTGTGCCATTGTAAAACAATCTATGTGGTTATGTGAGAGAGATTGTGAGAGAGTGAAGAGGAAGTGTAGCAGGGTTGTTCCAAGTTGTATCCCTTCATTTTGTTGGATGGTATAATAATAAAGGACTGACAATTTTTGTGTGGACGTATCCCATATTGGGTGAACCACGTTATATTTGTGTCTCTCTTGTAATTTGTTTGATCTTTGTATCTTGTTTAATTGTTTAATTGGTATTTCTCTGCGATCCTATTTTTTTAACAAATTGTATCAGATCCAAATGTCTATTTGGTTGGTAAACTCACAGAAAAGAAGGGTTCATGGTTCGAGTGGGAGCAATGGAAGAAGAAAGAAATTTTAGGGTCGAGAAATTTAATGGCCAAAACTACTAGTTATGGAAGATGAAAATAGAGGACTATCTGTACCAAAAGGATCTATACCTACCGTTGGGAGGAAAAACAAAACATTTGGAGACTATGAAGAACGAAGAATGGGAGGTTCTTAACAGAAGGGCACTGGGAACAATACAGTTGTTCCTAGCTTCGTCGGTGGCTTTAAATATTTCAAAAGAAAAGACAACGAAGGGTGTGATGAGCGCATTGGATAATATCTATGAAAAAACCTCGGCTTCCAACAAGGTATTTTTAATGAAGCATTTATTTAATATGAAGATGTCAAAAGGTGGATCTGTTGTTGACCATTTAAATGAATTTAATACGATTACTAGTCATCTAATTTATGTACAAGTGAGATTTGATGATGCGGTTAGGGATATTATAATCTTGTGCTCATTTCCATAAAGATGGAATGGAGTGGTCATGGTTGTAAGTAACTCCATCCCTAGTTCAAACACTCTTAAATTTGATGATTTTGTTGGTGTTATTCTTAGCGAGGAAATGAGAAGAAAAGGAATAGGTGAGACATCAAGTAATATGTTGACCATGGAGAGCAGGGGAATACAAAGGGAGAGAGGAAGGAGCCTAGGATATCATAGAAATTCTAGAAAGGGAAGATCCAAGTCCAAATTTGGAAAGATAGACTGTTGGAATTGTGGTAAGAGAGGACATTTGAAGAAAGACTGCAGAGCTCCAAAGAAGAAAGGAGACGAGCAACGAGAGACTACTTAGGAAGAAAATATAGTAGGTGATGTGTTACAAGATGCATTGATTCTTGAATTAGATAATACTAGTGATTATTGGGCAGTAGATTCATGGGATTCATGTCATGCTACACCCCTGTTGAGGCCTGGAAATTCGCAGGCAACAACAGTAAGGGATTCTCCCCAATCAACGTTCCCAACTAGCCCGTTGACTATTTGTTATAGGGAATCCGTCTGGTTTATGGTCCGGCCACCGTAGGTCAAAGTAACAACAAGGGTTTACCGGTTGCGGCCTGGTCCACCGGAATTTGTATTTTTTTGACTTAATGTATGCAATGCACATGCCTATCTTAACATGCAGGGTGATAAAGATGCAAGGAACAACACACTGTGTTGCGCAGGTTCTTACCTCTCGTCTTAGGTTCACAAACATCTAAACCACATATGTAACCATGCAGTGAAACAACTAACTATCTAAACACCTAACTATCTATCCCCGGGGAGCCAGAAGAATGATTATTTGGGAGTAATGTATTATTTCCATGTATGATAAACAAAATTACAGGTAGCTGATATTTATGTTTACAACACATGAACAAGAAAATATTCTAACAATCAGATAGCCAATTGTTATATGAACCACATACATTACTCTGGGTGAATTTTCCACAAATTAAATCAGAAATCATTCAACAAGACATAGCTCATAAGGTTAGAACGATCTCACGGTTCATGGACACAAGCTGAAAAATAAAGTAGTTCATCTTTCTGCCATCCATTGTATAACATTTGGAAACTTCACATCTCTTTCTCCAACAGGCAAAATAAAATCTTTTATTGCAAAAGGAAGTAGTTATTCTTACAATATGTCCTCCAGTCTTACTGGGAAAAAGCCCCTTTCTCATCTACCCTTCCTACTTTTATACAAAAAGCAAAATTGGTTGGGCTTCCCAAAGTGACCTTTGGGCTTCCCAACCCTTCTGTCTTCCCAACGTTTCAATTTTTTCCAAAAATCCTTTTACAATTTATTAAATTACAACAAAGTTGACCGGTCCTCTTATGAGGAGGGTCCCGCTTGGTTCTCCAAGAATTTTTTCCACGCTGCTGCTTCAGCAGCGAGACCTTCAAACGAGCTAGGCTCTAAAAACTGAATGTTTAGCTCGAACTTGTCAGCCTAGTTTTTTATGGGCTCTACCCTGGCTGTGTTCAATCACACCTGTTCTTCCAAGAGCTGCACACTAACGGCTGTGTGGCCTATTTCATCTTTCAGAATTTGGTCATTAATGGCTTTGATGCGTTGTACTCTGGCTTCTTCATCTTGTTGTCTTTTCTGCAACATTTCTACAAATGCATCATGATCAGGGAACTCATATAGTCTCTGCTCAGCCTCTACCTGACATCGGTTGTAGGTAACCAGGGCTCTCCTGAAGAATTCTATCCAGGCTCCCTTTGTCTTCTTGACTGTTTTCTGGAAGTCTTCTGCAGTATTGATAGCGAATTCTATCAGATCATGGCCCTGTTTAAGGGCTTGTTTATCCTTGGATGGTAGTTCTACTAGGACTTCTTGATCATTCTCCACCCTTGCTATCCTTATAGTCAGTGCTTCGAGCATGTCTTGAGACCTGTCAACAAAATAAGAAGCGGTGTCCAAGAGTTCTTCCAATCGGCTATCAATCTGGAGGACCTGGCGTCTTTCTTCTTCCAGGGCAGTTTGCAGGTGTAGCACTTTAGCCTTCTGAGCCAGGATGTGTTCTTTAATCGGCTGTAGATCGACCTGCTGTTCCTTTGCTGCTTCCAGTTCAGCAATCAGAGATGCCAACTGTTCTTTCAGTTCTTTAACGTATGAAGTATTGGACTCATAGATGACATTCTGCTGCGCTTCTAGGTCGTCTATCTTTTCCCTCATCTGTTCCTTCTCGTTCTTCAAGTCTTGAATTTCCTGCTGTGCACTTTCCAGAGCCTCATGTGTTGTTTCCTTGTCCTGTGCTTCTATCTGGAGGGCATGGATTTCTCCCTTTGTTGATTCCATTTCCCTTAGCGTGTGTTCATACTTCCTCTTTAGTCTATTACCTTCATTTCTTTCTTGTCTCAGTATATCCTTAAGCTAAGCAGAGGTCTTTTTAACTGACTCTAGGTCAACCATTAACTTGTTAATGTTATCAGCGGAGGCATCGATTAGTGCAGTCCCTGCTCTTATCGTGAACAGAGGATCCTTGTCTGTCCCTAACATGACCGCTGTATCTGTGACCATTTTCCCTGATAGGTCCTTTGCTTCCACCTTCTTCTCCGTCCTCCTCATGATTCTTTTGGTGGCCCTGTCATAATAAATAGTACTGAAATCAGGGACTTCTTCCCCCCTTTTATGGACGAAGGGCACTAGCTGGAGAGTAGGAGTTGTAGGAGTGATGGTAGTAGGTACTTGAAGGATTTGCACTTCAGGGTTTTCCTCTCCCTGACTCTGCCTTGATGGTGCCTCAGAGGCTTGCTGTTGTGCCAACTTGATCTTCTCAGCCTCCTACCCTAGAAGCTCTTCATCTAGCTTCATTTGTGCTTCTTCGGCTGTTTACCTAGCAGCTTCTTCTGTTTCTCTGGCCGCTTCTTTTGCTAGTTCAGCTGCTTCCTATGCAGCTTTCCTTTTCTCTTATTCTCCCTTCTGCAGCCACTCTGCAGCCTCATTTTCCATCCTCTGAGCCTCCTCTCTTATCCTTTTGGTGACCTCTTCAGCCTTGGCCTGCTCAGCTTTATCTTGCTCACTCCCTTTTCCACCCTTGGTGGGGTGCTTCGGTTTGAATCTTCTACTAAGTGCCGTCATGTTTGGTGCACTCCTGAAAACAGATTCATCTCTATCAAAATGGTGGGTGTACTTATAAAACACCTTGTGGTTCTTGCAGTGCTCAGCCATTCTACCATGAGTATCATTGCGCCGGAAAGGCATTTCCCCAAAATGGAACTTCCCTAGTTCCTCTATAAACTCCGGAGCTTGCTTTGCATTTGTGAATCTACAGCTACCCAGCTTGAATGGTAGAGGGGGATATGCAGTTTTCTTGTGCTGGAACAAGAAATGGCCAACTCCATCGATAAACACCTGTCTAACCGCCTCTTTATGGATTATATAATCTGTTGCATACTTTGGCAGCAGATAAGGTGTCTTTGATCCTCCAAACATCCTAAGGTACATACCATTCTCTGTCAAGAAATAATCACCATACTCCTCTATTACTTGCATAGCCTCTTCAGACATGCAGTCACATTCCTTTCGGAAGATAAGCATGTGTAGTGGCATAATAAAATGCTCACAGATCTCTCGGTAATAACTGTGGTACTGATGAGCCCACAGTAGTTTGTAAGCTGCATATACTAGCATTCTTTCCCTATCCCAGACACACTTGAGCCCGGGGAAAGGCTGGTGGCATAGTATGCAGTCTATCAGAATGGAACTCATATAGAACTCAAATTTCTTTCGGGCTTCTCCTCCTCCCAAGGCTGCAGCTACACAAGAAGAAAGACTACTTGATACCAGGCTGGCCCAGTTAAAAATTGTTCCTTCTGTGGCCACATGGAACATGAGGGGTATCCACTCCAATTTGAAGAGTCTACCATTGGCTCTACCAAAAATCCGATTTAGCATCAGGGCTATAAACCTGTAAGGAGCTCTTAAGCTCGCTATATCATAATCCTCAGTTGCTCTGTGTCTATAAAGCTTTCTTGGTAAGAGCATTCTTCTCAGGGTTTCCACTAAATCCATCCTGAGGTTATCTAACCAATCGTTTGACAGGAACACTTGAGGCTCTGGCAGGCGGTAAGCTAATGCCACATATCCAGGGCTAAATGCAGCATAGCCCTGTCCTTCGACGTTTCCTATAAGCATAGTGTTGTTGTTGGTGTGTGGCAGAATCCATCTCATTACATCAAAGCAAGGGAATAGCTCTGGTCTGGTAGCCACCTTCATGATGGCAGATTTTTCAATGTTGGCATAAATGGGTTCTTCCTCAAGACCTGTGTCTGGGACTTCCCTACGAGAAATCAACCTGTATATCTCTCCCCACTTATATTCAGGCTCAACACCTGAGATACATTAGGTGTCCTCATAGATATATTCAATTTTCGCTTCTGTTTATGGCACTGATACTTCTTCCACCGCTGGGGCTTTCTTCTTCTTCCTTTTGGACATTGTAAATTCCTCCTGTCATGTATAATCATTTTGACATTAAGCACTTTTAATTTGCAGACAATGTGTATCAATTTATCCTTTCTCAAGTGCATCATAATTGTGACCAGTCAATAAAATCAACACATAAGTCTCTCAAACTAAACAATCGAACTAGCATGCAGTACTATGCAATGTGCTATTATCCCAAGCAACTAATACATATATTGTTCAACCTTACAATGCCTTGAGACCATGGATGAACCATCTTATGATCTGATCTACATGCAGCAAGTTTATCAATCATACTCGTGTCAGCATTAAACCTACACTATTATGTGACCTGTCACTTTCTCATGATAGCGATACACTGAAGCAAAAACATGTAAATTATATGCAGGTGCAGCATTCAGTTATCATTCTATTGCCTAACAAACACAGAGAAGAATTAAAAGCATCAAGCTTGTGCCAATCAGCACTTTAGCCATAAATCCCAGCAGACACATCACAGAGGAGACGCATGCGACTGGTGGTAGAAAAGTTACATTAAGCTGACAGTACATTTCTCCCTCCCCGAGGGGGTGTAACCACTTTTCTGCACAGGGTAACCTCATCAAAACACAACCAACATGTTATCCTCAAAAAACGCAGTGTAATCAGCGACACACCCCTTCCACCCCACTAGGGTTTTAGGCGACCAAAAGCAAAAGGGTCGCGCGAAGGATGGCGCAAGCAACACAGGCTAGGTTCGACCGTGAAAACTCTTCAAAACCCTATTCCTCCTGGTCAACTGTAGGTCAGACCTTCTGCCTCGTCGAGGATGCGGAAAAAAATGCGCGAACGGAACGGCTAGAGTCCACAGTTTGGGAATGCACCACGGAAATCAATAAACTACCAAACCCCCCACGGCAGTGCCCAAAATCCGACCACCCCTTGTTTATCATGGCCGCGCAGACGGCGTAACGGCCGTCTGCGCCTAAACCCTTCAACCCTTGTGCACGCGAGGCAGCGACTAAAGGCGAAAAGAAAATGGCTTGAATGGTCAAAAACGCCCCCTTACCCAAGGTCAAGATAAAACCCACTCGTACAAGCTTAAATCCTGGCTAGACGAGGGAAAACGCCGGGGACCCCAAAACATGGGAGAAAACCAAAAACCGTTCAAACGCAATGGGAAAAAGACGGAATAAACCTACCTGGAAATCCGGCGAAATGAGCGAGCTGATGACGGTTGGAATTCTACTCTTGCCACCTGGAAGCTGGTACAACGACAGCTAGACCTTCACGCACTCCAAAGATTGACAGCTCAATGCTATACTCACCGCGACAGTGCTCGACAATAAAACAAAACAATACAAAACCCAAACCGTCGCACCGTTTATATTAAAAAACGCCACACGTGCGAGAGCATTTAAATCGGGCGCGAAATGAAAGCTGCGTCGGGCGACTAGAGCTTCAGTCCCTCCGCAACGGCGGACAATCCCCGGCACCAACTTACCCGCAATGTCTAATAGAACGCGCGAATCAACAGTAATCGGGCGTCGGCGGATACCTTGATCGGGTGACCAAGAGTCCGAACTCCTCCGCAACGGCGAATCCTCAAAGCACAATGCCGCCCGCAACGGCGGAGTAAGCGGTGGCCAAGCGCTCCGATACGAAGCCGAGAGAAAACAAAGCACACGTCGGGGCGCAAAAGAAAATCTAAGTACAAAGTGACCCACAACGGCGGACGCTCGAAAAGGAGATTTGTCTGCAGCATCGGACGAGGGAGACTTCAAACCCGCCCGATGAAGAATCAAAAACCACCCGATGAAGAATCAAAACTCGCGCGCAACGGTCGGAGCGAAAAGGAAAGTCTAAGCCCGGAAAAGGCCCGCAACGTCGGAGGGTAGGATCAAAGATCCGCCCGCAACGGCGAAGAGTCCAATGACTTACCTCCCGATTCAACAAAGCTTTGAAAGATATGCAAAACGACGATGAACTCAAATAAAGATGGGATTCTTTAAAGCATTGAATGAGGAAAACCAATCGATTGACAGCAACCCACAGTGATGGAAGACACTTCAGCAAATCATAGACCAAAAATCAAAAGGCTGAAATCAAGAAAAGAACCGACTAATTCAAAGTAAAGGAGGGTCCCAAAATTTTAGAATTTTGGGAAAAATGTTGCAGCTGCAACAACCCCATAGGAAATTTTCATTATTATGTTCCAAGTGATTTTGGACATGTTTTATTGGGGGATGATGAACCATGCAAAATTGTTGGAATGGGTAAGGTACGGATTAAGTTAAATAATGAAAATGAATGGATGGTAAAAGATGTAAGGCATATTCCTGCTATGAAAATAAATATGATCTCAACAGAGCAGTTGGGAGATAGCAGTTGTTTGTCTACGTTTGGAAAAATGTGGTGGAAGATCACTAAAGGAGTACTAGTAATAGAAAAAGAAAATAGGATAGGCACATTGTATTTATGTCATCGTAATAGTGATTATTCTATCTATGTAGATTCCACAGAAACAGGTGCAGTGTTGTGGCATCATTGGCTTGGCCACATGAGTGAGAAGGGGATGCAAATTCTCCACTCAAGGAAATTGCTTCAAGATATGAAGCAGGTAAGTTTGGAATTATGTGAGAATTGTGTTTATAGCAAATAGAAGAGAGTTATATTTCTCAGGGTTGGGAAACAGAAGAAGAGTGAAAATTTAGAGCTTGTGCATATAGATGTATGGGGACCGTCTTGGGTACAATTTCTAGGTGGCTCTCATTATTATGTTACTTTTATTGATGAAGCAACAAGAAAAACTTGGGTTTATTGCATTAGACAGAAATCTTGTGTTTGCTACTTTTAAGAAGTGGAAAGATTTGGTTGAAAATGAGACAGGAAAAAGGTTGAAATGCCTTAGATCTGATAATGGAGATGAATACTTCAACAATCAGTTTGATAGTCACTGTCCATACAATGGGATTTGCAGAGAGAAGACAGTCCCTAGAACACCACAAGAAATTGGTGTGTCAAAAAGGATTAACAGAACAATCATGGAGCGTGCAAGGTGTATGAGATTGCATGAAGGCTTGCCCTTACAGTTTTGGGTTGATGTTGTAGATATTGTTGTTTATTTAATAAACAGATGGCCTTCAAGCGCTTTGAATGGTGGAATTCCAGAGGAGGCATGGACAGGTAAAAAAAGTAAACTCCTCATTTCTGAGAAATTTTTGTTGTGAAGCATTTGTCCATATTGATAAAGAAAATAGAACAAAGATCGAGGCTAAATCCAAGGAATGTACCTTTATTGGATAGGCCCATTGATGATTTTGGTTATCTCTTATGGGATTATGAAAATCACAAAATCCTTAGGAGTAGAGATGTAGTATTCAATGAAAATGTTATGTACAAATATCAATTGTAGGGAAAGAAATATGAAAAGGAAAACACAGAGTACACAGTGCTCGATGAAATCAAAGAAAATGAAGTTCCAAAGGCAACAGAAAATCAAGAGCAGCACCATGTACCACAAACTTCGGCAAATGTAAGAAGATATAATAGGTTAAGTAGACCCCCTGAACGATTCTCTCATTCATTGTATTATTTATTGATGACTTATTCCGGTGAACCAAAATGTTATGAAGAGACAATGCAGGTATAAACTAGAAAGAAGTGGGAGCAAGGAATTGATGAGGAGATGGACTCATTGGTAAGAAACAAGACTTAGGATTTGGTTGAGTTTACTACAGGAAAAAAGAGCATTGCGGAATAAATGGGTTTATAGGTTGAAGGAAGAAGATGGAGGTAAGAAGTGGTACAAGGCTAGACTTGTTGTAAAGGGGTTTGCACAAAAGAAAGGTATAGACTTTGATGAAATATTTTCTCCTTTTGTTAAAATGACTTCAATTAGGACTATTTTATGTTTAGCTGCAGTAGAAGATTTGCATCTTGAACAGTTAGATGTAAAAACAACCTTTCTCCATGGATATTTGGAGGAAGTGATTTATATGCAGAAGACATAGGGGTATGGGGTCAAAGGGAAGAAGAATTGGGTTTGCAGGTTGAAGAAGAGCTTGTATGGCCTGAAGCACGTTCCAAGGCACTGGTATTTAAAATTTGATAAGTTTATGACATAACAGGTTTATAGTAGATGTCATTCTGACCACTGTGTTTATTTCAAGAGGCTAGATAATGGAAGATATATTATCTTGTTATTGTAAGTGGATGACATGCTTGTTGTAGGGTCTAACATGCAGGATATAAACGTGCTTAAAATGGAACTAGCTAAGTCATTTGCAATGAAGGATTTGGGTGATGCAAAGCAAATCCTTGGTATGAGAATAACAAGAGACAAGAAAAATCACAAATTGACATTGTCTCAAGGTGAACCTATAGAAAAGGTGTTGGATAGGTTTAGAATGAAGAATGCAAAACCAATTAGTACACCTTTGGCCGTCCATTTCAAACTAAATAAGGATATGTGTCCCAAGACACAGGAAGAGATAGAATACATGTCCAAGGTTCCATATTCATCAGCAGTTGGCAGCTTGATGTATACCATGGTGTGCACAATACCATATATTGCACATGCAGTGGGATTTGTGAGTAGGTATATGAACAATCAAGGTAAAGAGCATTGGATAGAATTACAATGGATTCTCGAGTATTTGAGCGGTACCACTTCTCATGCATTATGTTTTAGAGGTTCAGACATTGTTCTACAGGGATATATTGACACATATATGGCTGGTGATAAAGACAGCAGGAGGAGCACCACGCTATATGTCGTTATTGTAGGTGGAACAACAGTAATTTGGATTTCAAAAATGCAAAAGGTTGTTTGCACTTTCAACAATGGAAGCAGAGTATGTTGTTTCTACCGAGGCTAGTAAATAAATGATTTGGTTGCATACGTTCATGGAGGAATTGGGTAAGAAGCGAAAGAATAACAGGTTGTATAGTGACATCCAGAGTGACATTCATCTTGCAAAGAACTCATCCTTTCATTCGAAGACTAAACATATACAACTCAAGTACCATTTCATAAGATATGTTCTAGAAGATGAACTGTTAAAGTTGGAAAAGATACATACTAGCTAGAATCCTACAGACATGTTGACAAGGTAGTAACCAGAGAGAAACTGAGTTCCTACTCAGTTTTTGTTGGGCTTCAAGCATGAAGGTGAAAATGATAAATTTTCCAAGTCCAAGGTTTAAAGCATGGTCCAGCAAGTGCAGCAGCGGTGGAGTTGTTGTGATTAGTCTCCAAGTGGGAGATTGTTGGTTGTGGATCATGATCTTCCATATTCATAGGTGTTATTGTTTAGCTGTGTTTGTACCCCATTTTTACTGTACACTCATCCCATATGGGGGATGCAAGAGGACATCTTCCCCCCATGGGGGTCCAGGGGTCAGCGGTCCCTCGGTGGGGGTGCAGGGGAACACACTTCAGAAAGGTGGTTTGGGGGTGAATCCCTCGAAAGAAATTTTTGGGATGTTTGTTGGCCAACAGTTTGCAGACCCATGGTATTGGGTGACCCGTAGTATTTTCTTATGGTAATTCCCTTTTAAAAGGAAAGCATTGTAATATGGTTATGTATTGTATTGTACCATCGTAAAAAACTCTTTGTGAGAGAGTGAAGAGGAAGTGTAGCGGGGTTGCTGCAAGTTGTAGCCCTTCATTTTGTTGAATGGTATAAAATAAAGGACTGACAATTTATGTGTGGACGTAGCCCATCTTAGTTGAAACACGTTATATATGTTTCTCTCTTGTTATATGTTTGATATTTGCATCTTGTTTAATTGTTTAATTGTTATTGCTCTGCAATCATGTTTTTTTAACACTATAGTCTTTCTTCATATGTCCTGTCTTAAAACAGTTCCAACACTCTATTTTTCCCAGTATGGACTTGGATTTTCCCTTTCTAGACTTGTTGTGATTACCTCAACTCCTTCCTTTCTCCCTTTTTCTTCCCCTACTCTCCATGGTCAACGCATTACTTGATGTCTCACCTATGCTTTTTCGTCGCATTTTCTCGCTAAGAATAACACCAACAACATCATCAAATTTAAGATTGTTTGAACCAAATACAAAGTTACTTATAGCCATGACCAAAGTCATTCCATATTTTCAGCAATGAGCACAAGATTAGAAGATCCCTAACCTCATCATCAAATTTTACTCCTACAGAACTTAGTTGATTAGTAACCATATTAAATTCTTTTAAATGGCCAGCAACAGATCCACCTTCTAACATCTTCATATAAATAAACACTTCATTAGAAATACCTTATTGGAAGTCGAGGTTTTTTCATAGAGCTTAGCCAATGTGCTCATCACACCCTCTGTTGTATTTTCTTTTGAAATATTGAAAGCCGTCGACGAAGCCAGGCACAACTGTATTGTTCCAGTTGTAAGAACCTCCCATTCTTCGTCCTTCATAGTCACCTGTTGTTATGTTTTTCTTCCCAATTGTAGGAACATATCCTTCTGGTACAAATAGTCATCCATTTGCATCTTCCATAACTAGTAGTTTTGGTCGTTAAATTTCTCGACCCTAAACTTTCCTTCTTCTTCCATTGCTCCCACTCGAACAAGGAACACTTCTTTCCGGAAAGTTTACCAACCAAATAGACTTTTGCTCTGATACCAATTGTTAGAAAAACATGATCACAGAACAATAACAATAAACAAGATGCAAATATTAAAATATAAACACATTACAAGAGAGACACCAATATAACATGCTTCACCCAAGATGGGCTATTTCCACACAGAAATTGCCAGCCCTTTATTACTATACCATCTAGAAAAAATGAACGGATACAACCTGTAGCAAACCTACTACACTTCCTCTTCACTATCTCACAGTCTCTCTCACACAATCACAAAGATTGTTTTATAATGCTATAATACATTACACATTGGTATTACAATTATTTCCTTTTATAGGGGATTACCATGCGAAAATACCATGGGTCACCCAATACCATCCCCCTGGGACCCCCGGGACCCCCGTGGGGGGACGTTGTCCCCCATCACCCCCCTGCTGAGACGAGTGTACAATAAAATTGGGCTACAAACACGACTGAAAAATAACATCTTTGAATCAAGAAGATAAATATCCACAACCAACAGGGTTGCATGGGAGAAGGCGTGTGGCCCTTATGCAAAGGGTCATAAATATTAAAATTAAATAATAGGAAAAAACTCCTAAGTTATTACTTAATATTAGGTTAACTTAATTAAAATAAATTTAATTTTGCTAACTAATTTTATTTAAATTTATAAATAATAATAATAAACATAAAAAGATAATAAAAAGACAATTATTATCATCATAATACTAATAATGATAAGATATTAATTGTTGATTATTTCTTTTTAAGTGGATTTATTTCGAATGTGAAGTGATTTAGATGTCAAGGAGTGTTAAGGAAACATTTGAAGTCCAAGAAAGTGGTAGATATGTCGTAGTACTTAGGGTGAGCAGCAGAGTTTTATTATCATATTCCATTTCCATGACCTTAAGTGATATGCTTGTTATGAATGAATGTAAAGGATACTTACACTTACACATATTAATTTTGTGATCTAGTAGTATGACTTAAACCCTCACTTATGAGCCTTTTGGTTGTCATGCATATTTAGTATGGTTGGGACACATGAAAATCAAGGTTGATGTTGGGTGACACTACCACCTAAACCGGTTGTGACAACACTGTCGATACTATACTGAGATGCCCATTATAATGTACTCCTTATAGACAATCAACAAGACACTTAAGAGGCTTCCAAGAGTGAGTAATGTGGCAGTTGTTGAGGAATATTTCCCGCCATTAGGGAGGGTAATATTGAGGTGTCACTGAATTTGGAGCAAGAACCTCCTCCCCAAGACATTGCTATAGAGATTCAAAAAATAAATCTTCCAAATTTTATTGGGGGTCGTGTTGGACAATGCATTGATTCATAACTAAAGGAAATAAAGAGTTTATTTGCATTGAATGAGTATGCCTCCACGTCCAAATCCAAAATAACCATTTTAAACTCCAATATCATTCCTTCAACTAGTGGGGTAACATTGAAAGATAATTGCATCTCACTCTAGATACCGTCCCATGGGAGTTATTTGGATATATGTTCCGAAGGAAATACATGCCCACATTTTTTTAGGAGGATTACGTAGGATACTTTCACACCTTAGTACAAGGTAACATAAATGTGGATGACTATGAATTGTGATTCATCGAACTAGTAAAGTATGCATCTTACATGGACACAAATCAATGATAGGTAGAACGCTTTTTTTTATGTATTGAACTATAATATAAGATGCTTTGTGTGGATGTGGAAACCAACTTCGGTGCCACATGCATTTGAATGTGCTCGTTATGCAGAAGAGCTTGTAGGTTGTAAAGGGGATCAAGGAGGGGGTGTGACACCCATTACCCCACAACATTTAAGGTATATGGGGAAGTCCCCATTGAAGGTTTCTAGGGGTACTCTAGGCCACCTCCTTGTGGAAATAGGAATAAACCTCAAGAGGCAGTGAGTGCATTATCACAAGCATCATCAAGGACTCATGATAGTCCAAGACGTTCATGAGGGGAAATTAGTAGGGGCATGGTTCCATGAAAAGGAACTCATCTCAGAGGTCTCTTCTAGTTAGCACTTAGAACCCACCCCATATTGCTTGTTGGGGTGGAGTCTTTGAGTAAAATAAACAATATTAAATTTAAAATCTTATTTGACATCAGTGCAACAAATAGCTTCATTTATCCATTTTCATTTAAGATAAGTGTAGGTTGGTAGCCTACAAGCATGATGAGTTTAATCTAGTAAAATTGGCTTCGGAGATAAAGCAAGAAATTGGACCTAGTGGGGAAGAAGAGTGTTTTGTAGACCTGGGGATGTGTACAACTAAGGTCAAGGTGTACATCACCGCCATAGGTACTTGTGAACTTATCATAGGAAAGAATTGGATTGGGGATAATCGAGCTTTCTTAAATTGTTATAGGAAGAGAGGGCTTTGTTTAGATGATGAAGGGATGACAATTCAGATTCAAGGTATTAAGAGAAGGTGTCCCTATGATTTATCTAAATTATGAATGTAAAGTGTTTCCTAAGGAAAGAATGTCTATTGTACTTAGCATAGGTTTGAAATGGGGAGAAGGAATCGTCTTTAGATCGATACCCTGTGTTACCAAAAGTCAAGGATTTCTTTCGCAATGAGTAACCAGACTGACCTCTAGAAAGAGAACTTTAGTATACTATTGAGTTAAAACTAGGCCCTGATCCAATCTCTAAGACACCTTATAGGACGACGCCTCCTAAGCTCTGTGAGTTGAAAATGAATCTAAAGGAGCTATTCAACCTAGGACTCATCAGACCCAGTATGAAAAATTAAATAAAATGATAGGGTATGTGTATACCAATGTATGTTACAAATGAATAAATGAGTGGATGTTATGCACATAATAAATAAATTAACTTGTTTATATTAACTAGTAGTGGATAAATTTGTAATTTGCATAGAAACAATGAAAGAATATGCATGGTCTTATGTTCTGGATGAGACTAACCCATAGGTTAGAGAGGCTAAGTGATATACAGGTACTTGGGATACTAAAGTTACCCAAAGGGTAACGTACAAGGAATTAATTCATAAATTAATTGTTGGTTCAATACTTGTTATGATATGTGGGACAGTGCAAGTTTATGCAAGAAACTAGGTTTCCCAAACTGGTCATTAGATGAGGCAACTCTAAAAAAAGAAATAGCATCACATTGTGATTATTGATAGAGTGTTGATCTAGTTCCATTAAGAGGGGTGGAGGTGTTAGCCATTTTTTATCCCCCAAAACATGGAGTCATGGGAGGGTCATGTTAACCCCTGCTCCTTAAGTTGTGTGATGATGACTACCAATTGTGTGTTGGGAAAGTTAGGTCAATTTAGTCAACGCTTCCACTTACGTGCTATATCTGGGGTTAGGTCAGTATAGTTGACGTTCCATTATATTCCAGTAAAGGAACGAATAGAAAGTGAAAGTTGGAAGTAGGTTAGGAAGGAATGGTGAATAAATTAGTAATATTTCGATGTGGAATTTTAAAAGTCGCTTTAGTTGTACTTGGTTCCTTTCACTTGTAAACCATTGTTTAATTCATTAAGATAAATCTAAGTGTGATGTTGAATAGTGTTGATGTGTTGTGATTTAGTTAATTAGATTGCTTAATGTTGTGGGAACTGGATTATTTTCTTGCATGCAATTACCTTTTCTTTCATGTAATTAATGTTGTCTTATCATTTAGTAACTATACATTAGAACATGCACAAGTTATGTGTATGTTGGCCACACACACACATCTTGAATTCATACACTATTATTACTTGGGTAGGTGACTTATTATTTATTAATTTGACCTTCCTAGGTCCCTTCGGGGGGAGCGAAGGAAGGCAGTACAAAGGGTAGGTTAAAAAGGGAGTTTGGAGGATGAGAAAATGGTTGGTCATTTGACATGAGAAAGAGAGGAGTAGAAGAGGAGAGAACTGTGAGAGGAAAATAAAAATGGATGCTTGATCTTGGAAATAATGACTACTAGTGAGGTTATTAGAGTTGTGAGCACGAAGGGCTAGGAAACCCCACATGATTCCCAAAACTAACATCTTAGTTGCTAGTTGGATGTAAGGAATAATATCAGTTTAGGTAACATCACTTATATGGATTAAAGATTGGATTGCAATTATAAGATTTTATAACTCAACTAGAAACTAAGGCATTCTACTATCCTTTCCTTAGTTACATTACTTTGTCAATGTTGCAATCAATTGATGTTGTTATGCTGTGAAATTTTGAAAAACATTTATAAACATTATACTCCTAAGATGCTAGAATTTTAGGAAGTCTGTACAAAACATTGAATTTGACAATGTTGCATTTCGTACTTACATGATTAAAAAAAAATGTTGTTAGTTCTAAATTAAAATGTTATTTTTTAGTTACTTAACACCCATCACCAATATGGGTGTTACAAGAATCAAGTTTTCTTCATTATCAACCCTATAACAAAACATTTCTCAAACATAAGATCCACTAGAAACTAGTGCCAAATATCTATCGGCCCTATCAAATCTTTTAACGCATTCAACAAGTTACCTATAGATTTTCTCTTTTGGCCCACTCCAATATCCATCTAGTCTCTCATGTGTCTAGTTTAAATAAGATTGTGGGGCCAAATTTCCTCGCTCAAATATAATCAAATCCCTACATGGAGTGCAACTATAGGGGAATTTAGGAAGGTTTCCCATTGTCACTATAACATCTCTTCCTCTCATTTTAGGTCGCTTCTTTACCAACACAAGGGGGGGAAATCCTAGAAAAGAAATGTTTTCAAGTTTTCTTTAAAATAAAAGGGATGATGGATTTTAAAAACACTAACGCTTGTCCAATTGGGCTATGGAGTTAAAATAAATGAAAAAGAGGGTTTGTATGAGATGAAATGGTGTAGCTTTTCCATTAACAATGTTCACTAACCAACCATGTGGCTCTTCTTCATTTTGCAAAAAATTAGAGAAGGCCCCTTTCAAAGATGCACCTCACAACAAGTTCAAGCAACCAAGTAATAATGTGCAACCATGAACAAGATAGGAATAAGCATATATGAAACCCTAGATAAGTAGACAAAGTAGGGCATCCTTCTTAGTAAAAGTGACCAAAAATACAACATTTCTTCATATTTAATTTCGCGAGGTGAAGAGAACTACCTAGCCTTACTTTTATCTAAGAACACCAACAAAAATGGAGTGAAACAACACTAAACATAAAATTACGGCTTCAACACCCATAAAATGCATAATAATTACAACAATATAAATGGAGGATTGAACCTCGTCCGTAATGTACTTAAACCCATAAATTCAAGGAAAGGATAAAAAAACACAAGAGAGAATAGATAAAAATATATATTTATATTCACTTGCATATTCAATGGTGCAACCACCAAGAGAAAAGCTCCAAATACAATGACAATATAACTTACTACTCTATATATAGTTCTATAATATCCAAAGGCGTGACTAATTGTGGTCTAGATATTAATAAGTGTAAACCACTTAGGGGGCTTTATTCAATAAGGAAGGCCCTTTTACATTAAGACACTACCCACTAAATAATTAATGGGCCTTATGGCCTTGTACATTGATAAAGAAGGGGGTATAGGGTAGGAACCTAACATGCCCTCCCCCTTCGAAAGAATCCATTTCCTCAAGGTCGGAGATGAAAAATTATTGTAAAAGGGTTGTTGGTTCCCAAGTAACATCTTTTGGTTGCATATTGTTCCACTAGGGTAGTGTTAAGTCAGGAACTTGTTTCTTCAAATTTTATGTTTGATTGTCATTTTTATTTTAGCTTGCATATTTGCTTGAGTTTACTCTTTTACTTACTATGGAAATTTTTTGATTTTTAGTAAAGTTTTCAATTTTTACCTTCAGATTTTTATTTAGTTTTGTTCTTTTAAGCTTTTGAAGGGTTCTAAAGGTCAATATATTGAATAATGGATTCACAAATCATATCATGAGTATAGTTTGTCATTTGAACTGTATTCAAAATGGAAAAAATGACTAAATAGAACCAAAATTGAGTTTAAATTATTCTTGTAGCGCAACTGCCAAAAATTAACACTACGGCGCTACAGGAAAATCATTTTTTGCCAGAATGGTCATTTTTCAGTCCGATTTTTTGGGGATTTCGCTCCTAAAATGTTAAATAAATCATTGGTCACATTTGATATATGTTTTGCCAAGTTTTTTTCATGTAAACAGGCGTCAGTCTCATGTGAGGGAAATTCTGGCAACTGGATGCAAATTTATGGCAAATGATGATAGTGAGCGAAATAAGGCAAGATTTTCGGGGAAGATGTTCTAAATTAAATATTAAGGAACTGTTGGAGCAGTACTTGCCAAAAATAATCCTGAAAAGTTTTCTGCATTGATTCTGGAAAATACTTTTACATCTGTGCTGGACATGGCTGGAGTTTTGTTACCTTTTCTGAAATGGTTTATAGGAGGCACTGATTCAAAGGATCCAAGGATTTTAAATTGTCTGGTTCATTCTCCGTGGAGTACAGTTGATCTTATAGATCAGATTGAACAGCCTATTTTATTCCTATCTGGCTCCAAGGATGAGATGGTTCCACCATCACACATGCACAGGCTATATGAAAGAATCAAACACAATCCAAAGTGCTTGTTTGTAGAGTTCCCAACAGGTATGCATATGGACACTTGGTTTGTTGGCGGGGATCGATATTGGCAAACAATACAGCGTTTCCTAGTGAGAGAGCTTCCAAAAAACTGAAGGAAATGAAGAAGGATCAAGAGATGGCTGGAAATTAAGTGCGGCAAGCAATGAAATTGTCAAAATTGGAATGCTTGTATCATCTGGCCAAAGCACCAGGATTTGTGTACACTATTTTTTCTTGGATATCAGTTCATGTTCTCGAGTTTATGTATTCTAAATCATTCTCGATGAAATTCCTAATATATGAGATTTATGTCCTGTTATTGCTGCAGTGTTCTCATGTAGGTTTTAATTGGAATTTAATTTCTGTTGGGACATACTGAAAATTAGTATTCATCTTTTAACTAATATGGCAGAACATTACTTGGTTGATCTGGTAAAGTAACTGCTATGTGCTTTGGACATCATCCTCCTTGATGCCTTTGGGGACTTGGATTTTGCATGATGTTGATCAGCTGTCAGAGCTCTGAAAACTTGAAGAAAACAGAGATGTTAGATCATTAACAAGGTCTTAAAATCATACAGAAGCATCATTCAGCCATTGGAAAACTGGTGAAGTGGATGAAGCAATGGATGGGGATGCTTCCATCTTTGGGATTTATAACACTTTGGCTGCAACCAATCTTTCTGTTGGTGCTATTTATTTGGAATGCAAAAATTAATGAGAATTCTGCTCAGTTTTCCCTGTTTTGGGTTATTGAAGTCAAATGCAGACCACGAACTGATGGAGAGGAATTTTTGAAAACAAAAAGAGTTTTTTGTTAATAAGATACCCATATACAAAAACCTCTCTCAGTTTTGTAACAGCTATCAAGTTTTGAAATATTCAGTTTAATCTTTGCAGCCTATTTTTCAGGGATTTTAAATATTTAATATTTTCCTGTTTTAGTGTTCATTTTTCGGGACAGATTCTAATTGATTGGAGATGAATTTTTAAAAGCCAAGAGAGTTTTTTTGTCCAACACAGACCCATTTACAAAAACCTCTCTCAATTTTTACACAGGTGTCACGAATTGAGAGATATGGAAGCTTCTTTGACACCTATTTTCCAGAAATTCGCCATATTTGCCAGGAATCCGATTTGCTATTTTTAGTCAATTAGTTGAGTTAGTTAGTGAATGTAACTGCTGGGTAGTTTCAATTTCGACCTAATGAAGGGAAGATAGAACTACTTCTTTGTAATTATAAAAAAGGGACAAAGGGACTGAAGAGGGGTTGGATTTTTGGGATAGCTTCAGGAGGTCTGCAAACTTGTTCATGAGTTCAGACTTGTTCATGAGTTAAGTATCAAAGCTCTTGTATGCACTTGATGATCAAATTATGAGATATATGACACTTTTCACCCTTCAGTTCTGTGTTGGCTTCATTGTTCAACTTGTTTAGTTGCTTAATTGATATACTCATTACTGGTTTATGTTTATATGCTGGTGATGCTTGTCTTTTATGAATGAACTTCAATACTGTGTTCTGTTGGATCTTGTTGAATGTATTATGCATCTTTGTCTTCTTTTGTTTATGATTCATTTATTACTTTGCTCATGAGTGTATTCCCTGTCCTTCCCCAAAAGTTTATAACCAAGAAAATACATCAGAAACCCTAAACCTAGTTACTTTATTGATTTTATCTTGAGATTGTGTTGGCTTGTTTCTCTGGCCTTAGAAACAATTTCTGGCACAAACAGGTAGAACATCCTTGACTATGCATTGGTGTAGTTGATGCTCTAATTTGGCCAAAAAGGTTGTGGGATGAAGCCAAATAAATCCTTTTACGTCGAGATCTTGTAATAGAGTTTGAACTCGAAAATTCTAACCCACTCCCCTCTTCAAACAAAACATATAAAATCTTGGGTAGATATCTAAGTGTCCTTGGAGCGCTAAGTTGTAAGCCACCTTACCCATGACTTGAACAATCTGATATGGGCCATAAAACTTTGTTGAAGGGGTGTTGGATAGCTGGTGGATGTTTGGATCTTCCTTAAGGTACTCAATGAGTTGAGATGTAGTAGCATTGGTAAGCCATTCTTGTCATGTTTTTTCTACCCATTCATGTACTAGAGAATATAAGTCAAAGAGGAATCCCTCTTCCTTATATTTCCCTGATAAAGCATCTATCACAACATTATCTCTTTCCATTTTGTAGATGAACTCGTAATCATATCCAAACATCTTGATGACCCATTTACATTGCTCTAAGGATCACAACCTTTGTTCCAAAAAACACTTCAAGTTGTGGTGAAGATATACTATTGCCATGTGTCAACTACATGTAGCCCTGGCCATCATTTATTCCTTGTAAGTAAACTTGCACAAAGTTCTATTACACCACTACTTACTAGTGAATACTAAATATCATTCATATTGCATTAATATTGCACCCAAACCTTTTTTGGAAGCATCACATTCCAATACAAAGGTATTAGTAAATTCAGGCATGGCTAATACCGGGGTGGTGCACACGACATGCTTTAAAATTGCAAAGTATTTTTATGTTTCTTCATTCCATGCAAAGGTTCCAAAATCAGAACACATGCACCAATTCCATTATTGGTTAAAACCATCATCAATGAGGATGAATATGGGATAGTACTAGGATGACTGTATCCTACCTCTAGTAGTTCCTGAGTGATCCTTCCAAATTTAATATTTTGTACAAATGGGTGCATATATAGGTGTATATTTTGTGGTTGACTGCTTGGAATCAAGGGTATCATGATCATGCTAACCTCTATATGGGAGTAAACCCTTTAGTGTCTCAAATACCTGGTGATGCTTGTCCAAAACCTCTTGGAAGTCGGGATGGATTTCTGGTGTGGTGTTTTCTAGAGCCTGTTTGGCATGGAAGTGAGCACTAATTCCAAATTCGTGAGGATTTCTTCAATATTTTTTCCATCCGATGAGAACTTTCAATTTCAAGGGAGATTTCCTTGATCCCTTTAAGGGTGTGAGTATGCAAGACCTAAGTAAATCTCAAGTATAATTCCTTAAAGTCCATGGTAACTATCCCAATGTGCATAGCTATTATGATCCTAAAACTATACCACAACCACTCATTTCTATAGCCAACATAAGAGTTTTGAGATGATAATCACCCAATTGGAGCCTCACATTTTCACAACGCCCCCCACATTTCATCATCTATCATTGAAAATTATAATTTGGAAGTTGTGCATCAAATAGACATAACAATAGAGTTCTTCAATCACACATCGATGAATAAAATTGTGGATGTTTCCATTGTCAACCATGAAAACCACTTTAGTTGCTTGATGTAGCCTAAAAGTTTCAAGGTTTGCGGGGTTGAAATACCAGACAAAATATGAAGAGAGATGACTACTTCTAGTTGATAAACTTTAGTTTCCACTTCTTCTTGCATGGGATAAATTTGGTTAACAATCTCGAATTTAGGGGTATCTTCCATAATGATTTCTTTATAATGGGTAGGAGTAGTGATATCAATTTGAAATAACTTTTTATCTTTGCATTTATGACATGGAGCATACTTTTCATCGCAACTATAGTAGAGTCCTTGTCTTTATCAGTCTTACATTTCCATAGGAGATGACATTTGTCCTTTCAAGGGAGGAGAAGGAATTTTGCTTGAGGAATTGACCTATATAGGGTATGAATGGAGAATGAAATATAGTTTGGTGGTTTATGCATTGATCATTGTCTTTACTTCTAGCCTCCAAACAAGCAGTAGGATGTTACATTCGACTTGTGCTTGAATCGTCTCCTTGAGGCAACTAATGAAACATTGTTTATAGAAAGAATATATTAAGTTCTATGTAACAGAAGATAAAGTATACAACTAAGCCCATTTGGCATAACTTGGTAAGTCACCCCAAAACTTGATGATATTGATCGTAATGCTCATGGAGAGCTTTAACAAATAGCCTCCAAGCAACGTAGAACTAATAGGTTTTTTTATGACACTCCCACCATTGCCATCATTCTGGATCCAAATACAACACCTCGCATATGTCGTAGATACCAAGTCATAATTGTGTTCATGATAAGAAATCTAACAATGCAAATAATATTGACATTAGATTCTGGTACTTGGAGAAATAGTTGAAACTGAGTGTCAGATGAAGCTATATGGTGAACAAAACAAATGGCATCGCATTGAAGAGCTCGTGGCCCTAATCACGACGGTGTTGATGGTTCGTCAAACAAAGATACTAAGCTCCCAAACGGGGATGTTGAAAAATGGACATTTTGTCCTATAATTAGGGATGGGCCTACTTTTTGAAATCATTTTCATCGTTTGTGAGTGTGATTCCATAGAGCTTAGTTTGTTGTTTCTAGGAGATTACACCGGTGGTTTTTTATTCTGTGAGTTTCAGGTAAGTCTTCATGCGGAGTATTTTATTTTTTACAATTAATTTTTTTTCTTTTGGTGCCCCAGAAGACCGTACGGCCGCTCGGAATGGTTTTTTTTCTAACCTCGCAGATTTTGGAGGAACATCCATGCATAATTGCATGGTTTTTCCTTCGACAATCGTCTACCATATTGTATATGCACATGCGGGTTACAGACTATTTGTGAGACAATCGCATAGTCATGCGATTAAACCATGTATGTCTCACATGGTTTAGTTGTGCGACTGTTTTGTGAATAATCACACAGTTGCATGGTCGAACCATGTATCTCCCCCATGGAGAAATTGTGCATTTTTTTTGCTAATAATCACGCAAAACCACGTGACTAATGGTAAAAAGTTCACACGTATTTTGTTTTGCTTGAGTTTTTAGTTTATTAACTGATGATGGTTGACTAGAACACACTTTTAACTTGTTTGTGGTTGTAGAGTATGTGATAGTGACTATGGTGATTGATTGGCATGGGTGCCACTGCAATCAGTTGATGGGGCAGGTGCAAAACGATCCAGTCGTTCAACAATTCCGAAGGGATGCAGAGTTATTCAAAAAAAAAATTTCTCTATGACTCCGACGAGTGACAACATCTTGACGGAGTTGTTCATGAAGCAAGATCACCAGCAGGGTTGTTTCATGGTGGACGACGAGAAGATGACTCTCAAGCAGGGTCATCCTTCTAAGCTATATGTTGGATTTGACTAGCAGGGTGATGCTCAAAGTTGGAGGTGGAGAGGTTGGGAATGTCTTCATGCTCCATTACCTATTCGTATGGCAACAACGTATTGGGCCTATTGAACGATATCCATGGAGTGGGATGGATTATCGCCATAATATAATAATATAGAGTTGAGTTGTTGTCACCTTGTCGTGATGGTTGGGATGACAGAGATGAATTTTTATTTTGGAGTAAACTTTTTACTCGACCATTTGCACCTATCGAACGACCTGGTTCGTGTGAGCTTTCACATCACGCATTGCTAGTCATCTGATCGGTGCAAATGGTCGGGTAGAAGGTTTACTCCGTTTATTTTACATGTTTATGTACATGTTTTGATTCCATTTATATGCATGTTTTTTTAATGATGATATGCATATATGAGAATAACAAGTCTTTTTTATGTTTTATTGGGTGGAGAGGTTGATCATGTACAACTGTCGAGGTACCTGTGGTAGTTGATGTGTCAGTTAGGTAGGGGCGTATGTAGAGGCACCAACAAGAGGAGGCCACCGAGGTGAGAACACAAGTAGGTGGGACTTCCTTGGAAGCAGTGATCTTGGTGTAACTTTGTTCGATCTTGGTGGCGATTGGTTATTTTTACGAATGGCGTCGACGAACACAAGTAGGTGGGACTTCCTTGGAAGCAGTGATCTTGGTGTAACTTTGTTCGATCTTGGTGGCGATTGGTTATTTTTACGAATGGCGTCGACGAACATGAATTCGTCGATCTAGATGATCAATACAATGTGCCATGCCTACAGATATCGAAGGGTGCAAGACCAGGATAGTGCATATTGATGCATCAAACCGTGGTTTGTAGTCACTTGCATTGATTTAGAGCAATGACAGAGGCCCCACCACCACCATCAACGATAGCAACAAGATCAACAGTATCTTCTCTAGAGTTTGTGATACCTCTAGCGATGATCGAGCCACCTCCTCCTTCATAAGCACATGATCCTTGAGGTATGGGCCTATGAGCCTCGGGATATATACGACTATGATCCATTTTGTATATTTTTTTATACGCCTCATGGGAGGCGAGTTTTCTATGTACCCCCATAAGGTGAACTTTTTATATATGGTCGATGAGGCATATGATGTGCATTTTATATACGATGATAATATATGCACCATTTTGTGGTTTCCTCGATTTTTTTGTTTTGAACATGTGTGATGATTTGTACTTATGCTTTTGATTTATGGATAGACAATGATCTTGACATAAATTTATGGTAAAAACATAAACTTTTATTTGCTTTAGTTGATCAGATGTGTTGTTAATGTAATAAGTGTTAATCAAATACTTTATTAGTAATACGATTACAAATACGTTAGCACTTCTAGGGACATGTATGAATGTGATGGTTTCAAATTGGTAGACCAAAACCTACACTTGGGAAAAAATTGCTAAATAGACGGTCACACACATGAAATACGTTGTTAAATTCTGCAACGAGAAGCTGAGAATCTAAATGGAAATGGAGATTTCGAATGTGGAAATGGATAGCATGATGGTATTGTACTCAACTTGGTTATTAGTGACGAGACCGAGGCATGTGCCACCTATGTGGTAAAGCACATCGTCGAGTTGTAAATATACCAAGCGATGGATGCAATATTCTTTGCCCAACGAATCGATCCATCGATGATGCCAATATAACAATTTGTATTTGAATTCATATGCGAAGTAAACAAAACAAATCTTTCACAACGTATAAATTGAGAGAAAGAGAAACTGAAAAGCATATAAAACACGTGTGACCTACACTATATTTAGTGAAAGTGACAATGTAGACTATGGGTGGAATTTCATACAATGTGTGATCGTTTTGTGGAAAATTCTACGGTTGGTGGCGTTAGCAATCAGTGCAACTTATTTAAATAGATGTATGTGCATCCATGTGGTCATCTTCACCTTGTGACTATGGAAAGAATTTCTTCAAATACAACCCATTGAGATGGTTGTTTAGAAGGCCTCCTTTGGGTAGACATTGTTAGGGGTGAACTTACCAAGATCTAGTTCACTTTAAATGTAATCCCTATATGGCCACAAATGTATTATGGAGTTTTTGTTAGGCATTGTGTGTTAGTTTTTATAACTCAGTTGGTCCTTCCTCATGATTTTGATGTCACATGGGGTGACATAAGTTGTATTTTCCTAGTGAGCTTTTTAATGTAAAGTGTGTTTTTATACCAGCATAAATCCAAATCCTAGGCTCTATCAAGCGCCGAAAGGGATCAAATATTTGGAGGTGCAGACCTCTTCTTAAGTATTGCAATCAAGTATCAACTTTAATGTGATTTGGACCAAAAGGCACATCTTTTTATTTAAGGTTCACAAATAATATTATTATTATTAATATTTAATACTATTTATGGCTATATATAATATTTTTTATTTTGTTAGGAAAAAACATTAGAACATCCCCCCATACATAGTTTTAAAATCATGTTGGCCTTGGCCTTGCGGTTCAAACCCCTGCTTCTTGGTGTCTTTCGTGCTGGATCCGCCATTGTGAGAAATTGTTGTTCGCGGACCTGATTCCTGTCGGCTCTGGATGATGACTGGATCGTGGTGGGATTTCTATGCTTTCCAATGAGGGCGTGGAGTGCCGAACCTTCTTGCCATGGACTTGTCCATTCGCCAGGGTTGAATGCGTCCAGGCTTCTTCAGAGTTTTTGCAGCGGAGTTTTTTTTCCAAGATCGGTGGGTTTTTTCCAAGATTCAGGGTTGGGTGCTGGATGAATGGCTCCTTTATGATCTGTTTGATTTTGCTGAGAAAGATTGCTTGCCGTATATGGCAGTGATGGTGTCTATTTGATATACTCTTGTGTGGCGACCCGTTTTGCTCTTTCGGGAACTTTGCGGCGACGACGGCATCTCAGAGGCTGTGGCCTTTGTTTTTGGCAGTATGTCTCATCACAGATTTTTGTGACCTGTTTATTGATTTGGGTTGTGATATCCATATTTTGGACAGTTTTGTAATTTTTTGGTTACGTTTATATGAGACAGCTAATATGTGACAATGTAGGGATCCAAGTGATCCTCTTAGATGTGCAGATATGTAATTTTGTTCTACTTTGAAATAAAATTATGAATTTTTTCCGAGGAAAAAAAAAATAGTTTTAAAATCATGTGCAAGGCCCTCCTAAAATCATGGGTTGTTTAGGAGGCCTTGCACATGGTATTAAAACCATTTGCAACTACCTCCTAAACCATGTACAACAAAACCATGGGTTGTTTAGGAGGCCTTGCACATGGCTTTAAAACCATTTGTAAGGCCCTCCTAAACCATGTACAATAAAACCATGGGTTTTTAAGAGGCCTTGCACATGGTTTTAAAACCATGTGCACGGCCAACATTTTTTTTGCGGATAATTCAATTTTTATTTTTATTTTTTGTTAAGTAGAAACATTACAACATCTCCCCTATATTGTGTTGTTTTTCTCACCGACATTTTTTATGGCCGATAATTAAATTTTTATTTTTTTTTTATTATTTTGTTAGGTAGGAACATTACAACATCTCACCTATATTAGATTGTTTTTGTGGCTGACATTTATTTGGAAGATAATTAAAAGTTTTATTTTTTATAGCCGACATCTATGTAACGTTATGTAACGTTACGTAACGTTAGAAGATCTCTCCCATACTGGGCTGTAGAACGCCTCTCGGCGCAATTATTAAAGTGACTTTGTACTTTATAAACTTAAAGTGAGTTTAAATTGTGGGACCCAAAAAGTGCATTTAATGTATTTAATAAAGTGAATACGTGCATTAAATGAGAGCCCTCAGATAAAGATAATCTCATCCTTTGATTAAGTTGGCTGAGTTAGTTAGGGTAGTTTTGGGTGAGATAAAGAATAAAAGAATGTCTAGGTAAAAAGAAGAAGAAGAAGACAAGAGAGAGAGAGAGAGAAAGAAATTTCAAGAAGGAAATTTCTGATTAATGAAAGAGAGATCGATCATCAATCTGAAGGCACGATTCCCAAGACATCTAAAATTCATTGGACCGTACATCCATTATTGCTGACAGTACATGCACAGAAATCGAGGCAGATTGGCAAGCATGAATTACGAGACAAAAAATTCTGCAATTAATGCTGGCAAAATCCGTACAGTCCGTACTTGGCATGAATTTCGAGAAATCTATTGTACAGTTCGCACGAGTATTCTGGCACGTTTTTCAATGCAGTTTTTCATATAAGGGTTTTTGAAATTATTTTGGTGTTGTATAAATTCTGAGTTGTTGAATTTCTAATTTCTCTCATAAATAAAATTCCTTCTCTAGATTTTCCTCTGGTGAGGTTTTGCCTTGGGCTTGGCCCTAAATTTCTATGTTATCACATTTTCATTTAGTTTGAAGTTGAATGCATTGGTGCATTAGAGGAAATTTCAACTCAAAATGGGCCTTTAACATTAACTCAAATTCCATGTCATCATGTGTTAGCCAATAAAATTGCTTTAAATTTGAAATACCCTATAGGTCTTAAACACTTTTTTAATATAAATTTGGGGATAGGTATCATAAAAAAACTACTTTTTTTGTTTGTATTTTCGACATATCTCCTCGTGTTTTTACTCAAATTTCGATCGGGAGAGCTCGTTGGATGCGGAATTAAATTCCGCATCCAAAGGGTTCCGAATAGGCATACTTTTGACAAACCCCTCTATCCCAAAAACAAGAAATACCTGAAAAAATGTGATGATGACATCAACATCACGTTTTTCAGGTATTTCTTGTTTTTGGAGTAGCGGGGTCCATCAAAAGTATGTCGAGTGGGTACTCGTTGGATGCGGAATTTAATTCCGCATCCAACGAGCTCTCTCGATCGAAATTTGAGTAAAAACATGGGGAGATATGTCGAAAATACAAACAAAAAATAGTTTTTTTCTTTTCTTCCTCCAAAATTAATAAATATTATTTTATTATTTTAACTATTATTTTCTTAATTTTTTTAGGAGGCCCATTTTGAGTTGAAATTTCCTCTAATGTTTATACTTAAGACTTTCAGATAAATTCATCTCGTGAATTTTTAAGTTCAGACAAGTTATAAATCATATTTGCATTCAAGTGTTTGATAAAAGTCCTAAATGAGATTTTGTGATTGTTTATCAAACTTCTTCATTGTGCTCAAATCATGGCACCACTAACAAAATTGCTAAAACACGATCATTCAAATGGAATGATGCTACAATGATGTTTATAGGAAGAAGTAATATAAAAATGAGATGATGCTACAATGATGTTTCTAAGAAAAAGTAATGATCGTATATTGATTAAAACAATTTGAAATATGGTTTTGCCTAACAAAACGTGTGTTGATGCCCGATTTTGTCATCATTTTTTGTTGTTAAATTGCTCTGTCGGCCTTACTTTTGTCTTTTTTGGCATACTCCTTGCCATTCAGACCATCAATTAAACCCAAGTATGAATGTATTTGAATATCACACAAGTCTTGGTTAATTTTCATTATTTTATGGTTTTATTAACAATCATGTGACATTTTTAAACGTGCTTGGCATATGGACTTTGTTTTGCAAGCTATGGTTTTCAAAGGGACCTCCATTTATATGCGTGTTCACGTCGAAGATGCCCAGCTGCATTCAGACTGTCATACAGCCCTCCATTCCTACCCGCAGATTCGTTGGTTGGAATATTTCAGGGCACTAAAAGCAAAAATGATGACATGGATTCTATTGGCCACGTGTCCCTCATGGTGCGTGAGCCTTCATTCTAGAATATCCAGGCTCCTACTCGCTCAGATCGATACCGCGTTCTTTACCCACGTCAAAGGAGATCAACGCATCACCTGCTCGCATGAGGAGAACCAACGCACAAGGAATTAGGCAGATGGCCTGTGCGCTGTCGTGAACTGTTGTGGAGTCATTTTCTCAGCAGTTAAGACTGCCTAATATTAGAGCGGTCGACCACTGAAAGGGTCGACCTTCTCCTCTATTGTAAAACTATAAAAAGACGTTTGCGGATGAGAGCTAGAGCTAGTCGTAGGCATAGAAACTCTGCAAAACTATGTTCCAAGTTTAATAAAATTCTATTTTAGCTATGGATGTATGTTTTCGTCTTCTATGGGTGATTGATTGACTTAGACGCAACCCCTGATTGCTGAGAAGGGCCTCTCAACAACCAAAGGTCTTCCATGTGTATATTTCTGTTATTTCCTTCTGTAGATAAGTAGTTTTTGTTTTCAGTCTTTGTATGTAATTCGATTTTCCTGCAGTTGATGTTGTTTTGTCTCTTGTAATGTATATTTTTTGTTGTTAATATAATTTATGTTTTGTTGTTAAAATAGTTTATATTTTCAGAATTTAGAGTGACCAATCGTGCATAGTTCTTTTCATCCTTTCTTTTAGTTTATTTTCTGGTTTTACATTTGCAGTTAGCTAGAGCTTAATTAGTTTAATGTTTCAGGCTTAGCTCATAGTTTGGTTCAACTCTGTTAATTCTTCTATAGTTGTATATTAGCTTCACTTACCTTTTAGCTTGTTTTATTATACAATAGGAAATAATTGTTCTCCTTAGATGTAGATTAGCATAGTTGCTCTTCTATTATTTCAATTGCCAAATAGTTAGTTACTATATTTTCTGCACTATAGCCTCATATGAAGAGGAGCGAGTTGGTAACAAGACGAAATCCAAATGAAAGTAGGTGAACCCAGATGCTGCACACTATTATGTATATAAGACTCGTATCTACAGCTTTGGTCAAGAGTGATGGGAAGAGCACTTTGAATGATCTCTTACCCGAATATAAACCAGCTAGTGTCGGGATTATTTAGGTTGCTTATTTCGTAATTTACATTGTTTTTCGCCATCCGGACTGACATTTGGACTTTAATATTTCCTGCTTTGTTTTTATGCTTGTTTAAAGTTCAGTTTTTCAAGTTTTCGAATTGTATTATTTTCTGTAGTTAACCAGTATTCATATATATAATTATGACCTTTTTTCGAACCACATAAAGTATCTGTTAAGCTTCATAATTATTCTTAGCTTTCATTTCTTTTTTCCTTAATTCACTTTTTGAATTATGTTTCTTTTATCTCCGATTTCTTAATTGATTACTGCTTTAGAACTTGTCAATTTCATGCCTAGTTTAATTTACTTCATTCTTATTTAGATTGATTTTAGAATTAAACTTGTTAATTTCATTCTCTAAAAAGTACATTAGTTCTTTATGGTTTGATCACCATTTCTAGTTCAAGCATAGGATCTGTTCTCGTTATTCTGTAGTTGATGAAAATGTTCATAGGATAGAATTTGATTCAGAAACAAAATATATTTATTAAGTTTTCTACTTGCTTCTAGATTACATTTTCCAAGTCATTTTCTATATGCTTAGATTTCCTTAAAACTTATGTTGATCAGTATACTTCATAGGATAGCATAATTGTTTGCATGTTTCCGATTTTAAAATAGTCATTAGAAATATACGTTCTTGGTTCCTTGTTAATAGATTAGTTGTTAATTAGCATTCTATTTCAAATACTTAAAGTGTCATTTACTTATGAATAAATAGTATATTACAATATTTACAATCATTTGTAATTGGACACTTTTCATTTTACCTCTCTTTGTAGAAGTTAACTTAGATTTACTTCCGTTCAGTTTCCTCGTTACCTTGGAGAGTCATTTTGATACACCTTCTCCAGTTCCCATCACATTTGATGCATATCCTCATAATCCTCAAGGGGAATGGAACTAGATAATTCAGCTTAGTTTTGAGTATTTGTTAAATGCATGTATAGTTTAACTATTGAATTTCTTAGTTATGTTAAAGTAGTTGTAATCCTGACTTAGATAATATAATTTCTTGTCTTCATATAGTTAGGATTCTGAACTTGTTCATAGACTTTCTAATTCCTAAATTGGAAGTTGAATAATTGATCAATAGGTTTCACCATAAAAAGTAGTTTACTTTCGATCAAGTCTTGTTTCTTAGAGTAGTATTGTTTATATATTTTCAGTTATTGTTCATAGAGTAGAGTAGTATAGATTGATACTACTCTGATCTATTGGTTTTGGTCAAGTCTAATTAACTTAGTAGTTGTATTTCTGAAGTTTGACTCAGTTTTTCATTTTGAAAGATCTTTCAATCTTTTCTTTATTAAAATACTTCTACGATATCCTAGGTACCCTTCTACCTTTGCATATATTTTGTGTCAACTCCAAGTTTACAAAACCCGATCGATAATTAAATATTTAATGAATTCATTAAGATAATAAAACACCCAACAACGTGTTCCCTCTACCACAAATTTGGGTCAATAAGATTCAAGGTCTTTTTTTTTAAGAATTAAAATTAAAATAGTTTTTGAAATAAAGAAAAGTACAAACAATACTCTCCTCCAAATAATTATTTTAGACTGGCATTATAATTGGATATAGAAAATGGTATACTCCATATCAATAGCTATTTTAGATTGAATGTGTTACTCTATATAGATGGCTATTTTAGATTGGATGTAGTTATTTCGTATTAAAAGTATAGTGTCTACACCATAAATGCAAAATTATATTATTAATAAAAATTAATTAACAATGCTCAATATTAATACACTTCCCAATTACTTTTTATTAAAAAAACATTTTATAAATAAATATAATATATTTATGTTTCTTAAAATTTTGAAAACCATGTTCTAAATCAAGTCACATATTTGTGAACTCTTTTATATAATTAATACCATGTTTTTAAACAAAATTGGTTCTTTAAATAAATATCATTTATTTATAAACTATATAAACTTTGAAAACCATAACTCTTTTATATAATTGATAACATGTTTTTAAACCAAATTGGCTCTTTGAATAAATATCATTTATTTATAAATTATATAAATTTATAGTTTTAAACTATATAAATTTTGAAAACTATAGTTGTTATGAAAAGAATAAACATATATAAGAAAATTAACAAAATATTAGATTTTATATATATATATTAAAACATTTTAATGACACAATATTAAATATAAAATGTTTTATTTATAAACTATACAAATTTTGAAAAGTATCATGTAATTAAAAATATAAGAAAATTAATAAATATCGTATTTTTTAAAAAATTATAATATCTTAATGACACTATTAATTATGAAACCTTTATTGTTTAGTAAAATCATAACTTAAATCTTTAAAATATATATGGTTCTGTTTTAGTAATTTGCTCTTTATTATTTTGTTATTTTTCAATAAAAATTAAAAAACAAAATTAGCAAAAAATATTTAAAATTTATTTTTGGTAAATATTTCTATACTTTTGATAAGTTTTTAAAAGACTTAAAGTTCCTTTCGAGTTGAGAATTGTCGCGATAAGGTTATATGAAAAGGTAATTGCCAAGTTTAAGAATAATGAGGGGTGGAAAGTAGATATAAATTGTAATATTGGAGTTAGACAAGGTTGCCCCCTCTCCCCTACCCTAATTGAAATTTACATTGATCAACTAGAAAAGTGTTTAGAAGAAGCAGGTTGCACCAGTAAAATCTTAGTTGAGATAGTCATCATCCTCCTACTTTATGTTGATGATATTGTTCTTATGGCAAGGTGCCCTTCTGATCTTGATAAGCAATTTATAATTCTTAAATATTTTTGCTCTAACATGGGTATGATTGTTAACACCGACAAGACAAAAATCATGATTATAAAATCTAAAAAAGACACCTATGCAAATTTTATTTATGATAATAGAAATCTAGAGGAAGTGGCTTCTTACAAGTATCTCGGAATTGATATTCATCACAAGCTAAATTGGAACTATAGCATTGAGAAAATGATTAATGGAGGCTGGAAAGCCTATTTTCGTATTGAAAATAACTGTAAATCAGCCAATCTAGTCATGTGGGATAAAAATAAGTTCCTCTTTGAAACTCTTGGCATCCTTGTTTTCTTGTATGGTTGTGAGGGTATGGGGGTGCAACATTTCTAGAGAATATTGGAGAAAGATTAAGCAAATCCAGAAGCGGTTTATAACTTATAACCTCAAAATTAAAAGTAATACACCTTCTCATATTCTCCTCATAGAAGTCGGTATTTACCCCATCAAGAGCATGGCTATTACTAGGTACCTGATGTACAAGCATAAGATAAATAACATGGGAAATGAGAGACTTCCTAAAATTGCTTTAAACTCAAATCAAAACCAACTATGCCTCAAGCAATGTTGGTGTAAATATATCATGGCTTGGTTAAACCATTGGGGCATTGATGAAAACAACATTTTGCAAAACATTGATAATGTCAAAAATATTATTACTTCTAAGTTTAAAAAAGAAATTCTGGTGTGACGAAAATTTAGCGGTTAAAAGAAAAATAAGATATTATAAGGAGGTCATTAATCATAACTTGGAAGATCAAAAGTATCTCTCTGTAGTAACTAGCTCACGAAAGAAAATTAATATAGCCAAGATTAAAACGAACTCTCATGAACTCCATAGTGAAACAGGGCATTGGTTTATTTCTAAAACTCCATGAGCGGAAAGGGTTTGCCATCTATGTGAGTCTATGAGCGTTGAGGATGAAAATCACTTTCTCTTAAAGTGCCTTGCTTACATTCACATTAGATATGAGTTTCATAGTATTTGTTACAATACAAACCTTTATAAACTCCTAACTTACCAAAACTATAATGAGCTTGGAAAGCTTCTTGGCAAGCTTTTTGAGCATAGGAACAAGATTTTAAATTAAACCAAGCATTATCTTTCTTAAGGTCCAATAGACCAAAGTTGGTCTCAATAGACGTTAATCAACATCATCATCATCATCATTACAAGTCCATTAACACATGTAATATTAGTAAAAATTAACAATTTATCTACGAACCTTGAAAATTTATAAAAAATTATTAATAACAAAAATTATAAAAATTAAAATATCTTATGACAATATTAGTTATGCTATTATAAATATCTTAATGACCATAAGGGTTATGAAAGCTTTATTGTTTAGTAAAATCATAAAACTATAATATAATTAAAAATATTAAAAATAATAATAATAAATATCTTAAGACACGTTATTAATTATGAAATCTTTAAAATAAAATATTAGAAAATTAATAAATATCGGCAATATTAGTTATGAAAGCTTTATTGTTTAGTAAAATCATAAAACTGTAATATAATTAAAAATATAAAAATAATAATAAATATCTTAAGACACGTTATTAATTATGAAACCTTTAATATAAAATATAAGAAAAATTAATAAATATCGAATTTTTTAAAAAAATATCAAAATAAAATATCTTAATGACAATATTAGTTATGAAAGCTTTAGTAAAATCATAACTAAGATTAGTAAAATCATAACTTAAATCTTAGTTATGGCAACTTTATTGTTTAGTAAAATCATAACTTAAATCTTTAAAAATATATATATTGCTTTGTTTTAGTAATTTGCTCTTTATTATTGTTCACAAAATAAATTTAACAAAAATAAAAACTTTGGTAAGTTTGCGACTTTATATATAATAATATTAAATAACAATTTTTTTTTAATTTTTTAATATCAAATATTATAAAGTTCTTTGTTACAAATACATGAGTGTTCCCATTTTTACACTTTTTAATATAAAAAATTACTAAATTTGTTTTTCTATAAAAAAATTTAGGATTTTTTTATAAAAAGATAGACAAATTTTATTTTAGTGAAAAGTTCCTAAAGATGACCAATTATATTTTGTTATGAAGTTCCTCTAAGTTGACCTTTTAACAAATTAAAAAATAAAATTATGATTTTACAAATAGATTAGAAAAGAAAGAAGTACTAGTATTCACTATTCAGGGCATTTATGTCATATTTTTATTTTAAAAAATAAAATTATGATTTTACAAATAGATTAGAAAAGAAAGAAGTACTAGTATTCACTATTCATTGGCATTTATGTCATATTTTCATTTAGATGAGAAGCTTCCTCTTACATTGAGGGTGTATGGACCCGAAAGGAATTGACATGTTTTTCATCTTCACTTTTAAGATGATAAATTCTATTTTACCAGGGAGACTATTTCAAAAGTATATATGCACATTTTTATGTCCTCGCATAGTTAGATTTTGTAAAACCATATTTAATAACTCTCGTTAATGTGAGTTTGCACTTACGATGATCTTCGCCCTCCGAAGACGAACAATCTTTGTTTGAGTCTGTATTTAGAGATGGGTCCTAGGAGCTACATCTTCTGAATTCGCATTCACGTTCGTGTTTGGTCTTGGCATCTCTTGGTATCAGAGTCAGCGCGACATTTGTATCATCTCTTTATAAGTATCAAAAGCTCTTTTAATGAAATTTTCATATTACATTCTGGAAATCTTTTTGCATTAGCAATCTGAAAACAAAGTTCATTTCTTGCTGCAAAAGTATCTGTGTGGAATAGTTATGATATCCGAGTCTGTTTCGGAGTTTTGGTGGCTATAGTTGTCGATTTCAGGTGTCGTAAGTCCACTAGTGTTGTCTCTCAGTAGACTCGTAGGATATCTTAAAGCCCAAAACTATTTCTTTACTACCTGATTACGGCAGTTGTTCCATGGATCCTTCAATGGACTATGTAGGGTTGACATCTCTAGATTGTCAATATGCAAATCAAACTACAATCTCTCTAGTTGAAAGGAGATCATCCTTTAAAGCTTCTGGAGCTTCATCTTCCATTATAACTATTGATGATACAATACCCTCCCCTAACTGGAAATTGCCTAAGATCTTACCCTCTAAGGTTTATAAAATGAAATGGTGGCAATATAAGTCCAGCACACAAATTAAAATAAGTTCCTTGGATAACACCTTCGCTCACCAGGAAGAGCCCATTCACATTAATCTCGTTGATAAAGAACAAATTGACTAGGCAAAGAGAAAAGGTTACAAATATGCGCATCTGGGTGCTGTCAAATTAGGACTCGCCCGTTAGTACAGCCATATATGAATATTTCTTCTTTGTGTTGTGTTTTGGATACCTGCCACTTAGATTTTGTTGATGCTTTAATTGGAGGTTTTGAAGGCCCCTTACACAATGTCCCATTTTTTTGTACTATCTTTCCTAAATATTCCATCAGCTTGGATGACCCCTATATCTATGATTTACTTAAAGCCTATATTCGTCCTCTAGGTTTTAAGATGGATACTGGCTCAAAATCATTCAGCTTAAATCTTTGGTTGTCATCCGCTTTGGAAATGATTCCCTTCCACCTCTTACTCCTAAAGTCCATGAAATTTCACGCTTGCTCAGCATGGTGGAAACTGACAAGTCTAAAAATTCCACCCCTATCACATTTGACTAGACTGGCATTAATTACCCAAAGTAATGGGAGGTAAGATACAGAGAGTTAAGAGACTTCGACAAAAATAAGAACCAACAACTCTCTATTCCTAAACCCCTTGTCTTTGACATATTTTCAAACTCTTTTAAATTGCCTGAAGGGTTTCCTTGTCCTCAATTTGCACCACCTCTTGTAAAATATTCCTATGTGACTAATACTTCAGAAAAATCAGCCTTGTTTGAACCTTGTTCTTCTTCTCGCCTTTCCTTTTCGAGTGTTTATAACAATGAGCATAAAGGTCAGCACGCAGACTACCCTGCCTGCAGAAAAGCACTTGAGAGACTAAAAATCAGAAACAAAGGAGTAAGCTTGTACATGATGTCTCTCCCTAGAAGTGGCCCTGGTTTCACCTCCACAAACCCAGAGGGTGATACCTCGTTTCATCCAGGAATAAATCCTCTCGATACTCCATTCCGACAGTTTTCTCATGATGGTCTTTCTAAAAGAGAGTTCATGCCACATAGATCATCAACTCCACACAAAACTGTCTCTGATGAAATAAAGCTGCTTAATCACAGTAATTATCAGCGGCAACTAACTGGCCAAAATATAGATGACATAGCCTCTGATATTATGCTTCTAAGGCAAAAAGCACAAAATGAGAAAAAACACATTGCTTTGCTAGAAGTTAAAATTGATCACTTGCTTGCAAGTCAAGAAGAAGTAAAAACTGCAATTATCTTAGCAAGTGAAAAGTTAGAAAAAATGCTGGATGTCCTAGGAAAAACGATGGCCAGAACCTAGAATGTAAATAATAAAAAGAATTACGTAAGCCAAACTGCATTAGAGCTTGCAGCTAAAGGTCATAAAGTCGAACATGAAAGAAGCTACTCATTTGGAATGATGAGTATTCAAAAAGATGACCAAAGACCAGAATTCCTTTTTGGTCAAGAAATGGAAGACCAAGATGAACTCAACGAGTTAAAAGATATGGTCTCCCAATTTAAAAGAATGCCAAATGCCCTTTCAGATAAATATTTATCAGCATTCAGAATCCCTAAAAGAGAGAATGTTGGATCTTCAAACCCAACCAATCAAGAGCACAACCATCCTTAGATAACAGGACCTCCTCCTCCTTTCGATACAGAAATGTCAGAACTTCTTGACACTTCTCCTTCGTCAGCAGGGATAATTTTAGGGGCGAATTTTAGCCCAGTGGGCTATTTTTCCATGTTTTTCTCCCAAAAGAGATTCACCATTTTGCATTTTTTGAAACCCTATNTATCGCCAATCATTTTATAGTTGGTGTTTTAAGAATTGGTAATATTCGCCAACATTTATACACTTTTAAATAAGTATGGTTCCTTAAAATCATCCATGTTCGTCAGTTCCTCATTCTCTTAGTTTCAGAATAAATGGGATGAACAATCTGATATCCCAAATGCCTAATCAACCTGTGTTGAACATACAATGCCAATCCTGCGCCCAAATCTGAACAGCTATTCAGCTTCTGTCAAATTGGGTATTATACAGAAGAACATAGGACACCACAATAACTGGCCAACAATTAGCACTCCAACTGGTTGTTGGATTTTCACGATTAGCTTCAGAATAGTGACGTTGGATTCCCCAAGAATCCAGAGATGAAATGTTAAAAGCAGGAGATGCAAACCAACAAATTCTTACTGCCATCAGTAAAGAATCCTATGGTCTTGATGAAAATGAAGATTATGAACATCTTGCATCTTTGTTTATGTCAGCCAAAATCTGTGACCTAAATAAAAGTGAAGAATATTTTTGTTATATGCAAAAACTATTAATTTCTTTTGGCAATGTTGATAAGCCTGTATATCTGAAGCATTATTTAAGAAGTTTTCCTGGCCATGTTCCTGATGTTGTTGAACAACATCTTAAAGATAAAAACATCCCTTTGTCAGGTCTTTCTCTTGCTTAATTGCATGGATTCATC
Source organism: Pseudotsuga menziesii (assembly GCA_001517045.1). Lineage (NCBI taxonomy): Eukaryota > Viridiplantae > Streptophyta > Pinopsida > Pinales > Pinaceae > Pseudotsuga > Pseudotsuga menziesii. Next base: position 144,758 of record LPNX011037833.1, on the reverse strand, counting down.
ATGGAAACTTGGCAAGAACATTGTATGGAGAAAAGAGTAGCTAAAGATTTTAAGCAGCACTCTTCAATGTTTTCTCCTGGCCTTTGCAAAGATGTTGCAAAAATGCCAGATTGGGGATGTGGTGCCCATTATAGAGGACACTTTGGGAGTGATTCATGTAGTTGTAAAAAGAAAAAGCAGCCAAATTATACCAATGCACCTAGATTTCATCCAAATAAAGGCTACAAGCAAAAAAAAAGAAAAATTTTCAAGAAGAAAGCCTATTTTAAGAAAAGATCTGAACCTGCAGATAAAGAAAAAAGTGTTATTTGTGTTAAAAAGGGTCGTTGGGCTAACAAATGCCCAAATAAGAAGAAAAAACAAAGACTTGCTGCTATGTTCTCCGAATAACTAGATCCAGCTTGGTGGGATCTAGCTTGGTGTACAACAGGAGATTACCCTAAAGGTGAAATTGTCTTCTTACCAGAAGAAGGTGATTCCTCTAATTCCGACCCTATTTTAGATAAATTTTCCCCTGATTCATTTGAATCTTCTTCTTCTGATTCTGATGAAAACGCAAATTTATGAGGATGTTCTGGTCCTCCTGATTTCATCTTTTATATGTTCTCTTCTATCCCGCCTAAGGTCTCTTCAGAATTTAGGATTGCTGAAATTGACAAAGAATTGTCTGAGACTCCAGTTCATCGATATATAAAAAGGCAAGATCTGAAAGATGAAAAGAGAAAGCTTTTGACAAGAATAAAATCAAAAGAGAAATTCTCAGCGGTAAGAGAGAAATCTGTCTCTCCAAAAATCAGCAAGAATCCAGCATTCTACCAGATTGCAGATTTATACAAAAGTTATCCTGATCATCATGAGGATAGACAAAAGTATAGAAAATATAAAGAGAATCTGCTTAGACTACAAATCAAAGATAAGCATAATTCTTTAAAGAAACTAGTAAAAGAAATAGAGGAATTGAAAAGAATGCTTGAAATAACAATCAGAGAAAGAGACCAGTCCTTTGATGAAGAAATGTGCAGAGCCTATGCTGAAGCTGCTACAGTCACCAAAAGCTGCTGAAAGTCCAAAACATTCTCAGCACACTAGTGATTCAGAAGCAGAAGATTGCCATAACGAAGAACCATCGCTAGGCTCTTTAGGGATTTTCACTGGTCCTAAATATTTTATTAAAATAAAGTTTTGTCCATCTGAATTCAAAGCTTATGAGATTGATTGTATGATAGATTCAGGTTGCCAAATGAATTTGGCAAAAGGAAATGCTATACCATCATTTTACTGGGAAAAAACAAATGAACACAGTGTAGCCATTGAAGGAATTCTTGTACAGCTCAAAGGAAGAGTTCCAGATTTTCCAATAAGCATCGGAGGAATAAAAGAAGTTCTGCACCTCAATAGACTAGATGATCTTAAGGAAGATTGCGTAATAGGCTCACCTTTTTTACATAAAGTCATCCCCATTACAGTTGATGAGCCCAATATGATTTTTACTTGTACAATAAATGGCAGAAGAGTTTCCAACTCTCTATACTATCCTGCTTCTTTCAAATGTAAGAATCTTGTTCCTCGATCTAACCCAACTCCCAATCTTGCGGAACTGTTCAAAATGGAAAGATGCATCGCCTATGCAGAAATGCATAAAGAATCTTCCCTCTCTGAGATTTCCTCAAAATTAGAGAAGGATTGCACCTCAGAGTCACCTAATGCATTTTGGACCAGAGAAAAGTACTTCGTCTCTTTACCTTTTAATCCTCTAGAAAAACCAAAAGCCCAAAAAGCCTCTACTACTCTCATGTCTCCCTCAGAAAGAGAATTTTGCACAAATGAAATAAAACAACTATTAAACAAATGTCTCATAAAACCCTCTAAGAGCCCATGGGAATGCCGAACATTTGTTGTCAATAAACACTCTGAGATAAAAGAGGAAAACCTACACTGGTTGTGAAATTTAAACCCTTGAATAAAGTCCTTGAACCAGTCTGTTACCCTCTCCCTAATAAATCTAGTCTTTTGCAAAGAATAACAGGATGTACAATTTTTAGCAAATTTGACTTGAAGTCTGGTTTTTACCAAATTGGAATTGAAGCAAAAAGACAGGTTCAAAACTGCCTTTGTTGTTCCTCATGGGCAGTATCAACGGAAAGTCCTTCCATTTGGCATCAATAATGCACCATCAGAATTCCAAAAAAGAATGGAAGATATCTTCAGAGAAAAGAAATGGGCATTAGTATATATAAAAGGTATTCTTATTTGTTCCAAAAATCTACAAGAACATTTAAAACATCTTCAAGAATTTTATTCTTTGGTTTTTAAACATGGGTTGGTTTTGTCAAAATCCAAAAATGAAAATTGGCAAAAATGATATTGAATTTTTGGGATACAGAATAAGTAAAAGACTGGTGATCCTTCAAGAAAATGTCTTGAAGGTTTTTGCTCACTTCCTTGATCAGATCTTGGAAAAAGTTCAGCTGCAAAGATTTATGGGAAGCCTGAATTATATCAGGCCATTCTACAAAGTACATGTAGATACCATTCATTTGCTGCAGCAACGATTGAAGAAAAATCCCCCAAAGTGGAATAAAGATATGACAGATACAGTCCAGAAAACCAAAGAAAAAGTGAAACAACTTCCTCCACTCTCACTCCCGCAAGGTTCTGGTCAAATGGTGATTGAAACAGATGCCTCCAATAAATCTTGGGGAGGTATTCTCATAGAAAAACATGGAGATAAAAAGGAAATCTACGGCTACACCTCAGGAGCATTCAAAAACGCAGAGATCAATTATCCGTCAAGCCACAAAGAAATACTTGCAGTCAAAAAGATTGTAAACCATTTCAAGCTTTATTTAAAACCTGTCAAGTTTATTATTAGAACAAATCTGAAAATAATGCCCGGTATATTTAATAATGAAAATCTTATGGCAGAAAATAGTTCTAAGATTTTAAAATGGTTTCTTTGGTTACAAAACTTTGATTTTGAAATTGTATATAGACCAGGCTATTTAAATTGTGTTGTTGACATGTTAACTAGAGAAGAACTACAGAAGAAACCTAGCCTCAATATGTTCAACTATGGAGCATCCAACTTGTCAAATAAAAAATCCAAGGTCCGGATCTTTAATGATCCCTTGTCAGAAGAAGAAAGAGAAGATTTTTTGAATTGCGCCAGCAAAAAGGAAGCAAATAAATATCTCGCACTCTCTTTAATTCAAAAAGTAAATGCCTCTCCTATGAAAATTCAAATCTTGGAGAGATGGGGAAAACAAGCCTTTAAAAGTTAGAAAATGCTTTGCATCAACTTCAACAGCTCAATCATGTTTGATTGACACATCCTATACAGATGGACAAGAATTGTTTTGTGGACATCGGTCCATGTTTTTTGACATGGAGTAGCAACAACCTCATATTGCAGTTCTGCAAAGAACAAGGAGAAATAATAATCTGCGGAGATCCTTCTACACTGGTGCAACAAAAATGGTCAGGATGGACAGAAATTTTTCTTGATAAGTTCTGTCCAAGGAAAGATTGGGTTAAATGACGTGCCAATTTCATCTTACACCTTCAAGCAGACATGATCGTAGCACATCAAAATCATATGTGGTTTAAATTTAAGCAGCGACATCTTGGAGAATCTTACTCTCCTCTTGAACCCCCTGTTTTCACTCAACAGAAATACAGAATAATGGACAAAAATGGCCGCCTCCTAGATAATAAAGTCCATACGGGAAGGATCTCTTTAAATATTAAGGTTGAATCTATTTTTCAAGGAGAATTTATGTTGTATTCCTAATGAAGTCATGATCGGATCCGATGTGGAACAATTCTTTTCAAATTGCTTATTTCTGGATACCGAATTTGGATTGGACAGTAATTCTGATAGATTTGTTGGTTGTACATGCGGGGAGAACCCATGTATTTGTAATCATGACAATGAATAATGCAAAGCGGCGTGTGTCGCTAACCGTAGCTCCACTGTGTAAAAGTCCAGTCACTCGTTAGTTCGTAGATTCCTTCACATGGTTTGGGTGATTTACCCAACAAAATGTGTGATTTGATCCACTACCATGAGATATGAATAAAGTCTCTTTACCGTTAGGTGTAGGTTTGGGGTCACTGGATGGTGCTCCTCCCCTCATTTGGACACCGAGTGTTGTTTAGTCTAGTGAGATTTCTATATTTTCTTTGTGTCGAGCGCTATGTATGCTCTCCCTCTGTGCCTCGAGCGATCAGCTGGGATCAAAAGCAGTGATCTCCCGTGTAATGAGTCTGTAAAACCAGTAACGTATGCTCTCCCTCTGCACTTGGTGTGATCATTAATTGTAGATGAAATGTTATTTGTTGTAGATGAAGTTACAGATGATGACATTTGTGTTAGGAATTATTGCCCCTCCCCCAGCCACATGTTGATGTCACGCTAGATGTACATGTCGTTTATCATTTATAGTTCTAACCTATCATATTGACAGGTTGTACTTCGCCTTAACACCTATGTATGTACATGGCTTGCCATTAAATTGAGGTAGATGAAGTGATAAACGATGTTTTCTCATTTGCATTTGCTTTCCCCTAATTCTTTCTTTGGAAGTTTGGGTAGGCATTAATCTAGGGTTTGGCCCTTTGTATCTGCTGGTCCTCGTGGGTTTCTCAATGGTTTAGGTGAAATTCTCATTATGTATGCTCTCGTGCTTTGTATAGCATTTCTAAGCAAGAACAATAATATTTCACTCCTCTTTTGTGCTAGTCCCGTAATTTAGGTAACCTTGTGATGGGAGTCATAAGGGATCTTCACAAACGAGACTCGCTCATTTCCCAAAAAATTATTGAAATGTCGAGGGACAAGTGTTGAGCATGAGCATAGTGAGCCACCGCACCACAATAAACAATTCCTCTAGTGATTCGAATTAATCATCCATCTTTGGTTCAATCAATAAATCCATCTCAATGTCAAGAGCAGCTCTGCAGATCTGTTATCGATATGGTGCGAATGTCGAAACCCATGTTGTATTTGGGCATACGATATGTGAAGTTGTGGCCAAGTAGGGGGCACATTTGTTGGTCATTGATAGCCATGGACATGGTGGTTTTATCAGGTATTTGTTTACAGTATGTATAATTGTTTCCATCTTTCGTATCCATCTGGGTTCTTTGGTTCCATCTTTTTTAGTGTTAGTGGGTTTCTTTTTTGTGGGAGTGTTGAATGCCTGGAAATTCCCAAGCATCGACAGTAGGGATTCTCTCCAGTAAGCGATCCCAACTAGATCGTCCATCGTTTGGTGTGGGGAATCCGTCTGGTTAACGGTCCAACTACCGTAGATTGATTTTGTTTAAGTTCTTTACCAGTTGTGGCCTAGTTCACCGTTTATGTGATTTTTTTTAATTAAATGATGAAATGCAAGTGTCTAATTAAATGCATATAATTGATAGACAGAAACCACACTAGCGATGCACAGGTTCTTACATCTCATCTTACCGCTCCTGTCTTATCAATTATCTATTTATTCCTAAACTAAGCTAACTATCCTATCCTATCATATCCCTGCAGGGAGCAAATTCGAATTAAGAGTAATATACAGGAAATGTTCATACAAGTCTAACATATAGTTGTTCCAACACAATATTCACATTTACAGCAGAAAGAATACCAAAGATAGCTCTGATATGATAAAACAATTTATTACTCATTTCACACAAAAACATTTGCATAGAAAGTAAAATCATTCATCACCAATGAATTAATTCAAGAAAGTTAGAACGATCTCATAGCATATGCTATGAATGCAAGAAGAAGTAGTGCCACATTAAACATTCCACACATTCCAGGAAAAATCTCTGTGCAGGTTTTCCCAGCAAACAGATCCTTCTTATTAGCAGAAAAATAGTTCTTACAAAATGGTCCAGCTTCTATTATGCTAGCAAAAACCCTCTATCTTTAGTTCACCCTAACCCTAGGAATTCCTAAAATTTGTCATTTTTTGCTTACATAGGAAAATACAAAAAGATTTCCAAAACAAGAAATTAGGTGGGCCCTGCCACACTGGAAATATATCTTTCCAGCGCATAAGCTTCTTCAGCTATGGCCTTATATTTGATAGACTCCAATACTTGCAAAGTTACTTCATGAATTGACAAGTGTGTCTCTATATGTGCCACCCCCTCTTTCGTAGCGTTGCAAATGTCTTCCAGGAAATATGCATTTATATAAGCATGTCCCACAAAGTGATGAATGTCTTCTTCTGTGAAAGCATCCATTTTTCTAATATACTCTAGATCTTCCCGCAACCATCATGCAATTGTGTTATGCGTTGGTCCTTTTCTGGAAGCTCAGTTATCTTTGGACCTAAAGGGTGGCACTTTTCTATGGTCTTAGGAATTTCATTATTTATCCTTCTAGAAGCTTTCCTGCAAAATTCCAGAAGTCCCATCTCCGACTTTAGGTCCTCTGTTGTCTTCTAGGGTAGATGTTCAAGAAACTTTGAATTAGTTTCCCTCCATGCCATTTGGCTTTTAACCTTTTCTGCAATATCCAACAACCCATTCCTGAATGCTAGTGACTCTACAGTTATCACATTCATTCTTGCCATCATTAGCCTCACTTGTAGATTTCATCTGTGAGGATTACCTGAGAATGGTATATCTGTTCCTAAATCTTGCAGGCTTGATCACAAAACGGAGTTATATCTTGTTTTCTCTTGCCTGCCAACTCCAATTGCTCTGCCAAAGATTCCTTCTTCCTAACCAACTCCTCCACCTGAGCTTTCAATTCTTCGACCTGTTGGTTTGGGGCCGACACTCTTGACTCTAACTAAGAGATTCGAGCTTCAAAGCCGCTCATTTCCCCTTCCATAATCATTAACTGCACAGTTAATGCATCCTTTTATGTTTCCAAATTTTGGTATTCATTCAGTAACCTCTCATTCTCAAAGAGAATGGCATCATGTTCATTTTTAATTCTATCCCTTCTCCTCACATTTTCACCAAATTATCTTTCAATTTGAGCATCTTCTCTTTATTTTGCTCCACGTCATTCATTAATTTGTCGACGTTATCAACACTAGCCTGGGAAGCTACTATGTTTACCGAGGCTGTGAATTTCAGGTCTTTATGGGTACCTTCCATAATTGTGTTCTCTGTGACGGTGACCACATCAGTCTGAGTGCCCATTTTTAATCTTTTCTCTAACCTTCTCATGATGGTCTTTCTAGTCTTATAAAAAATGATGGTATCCAAACGAGCCATAGTATGCTTCTTTGCCGGGGTGAGCCCGAGTTCCTCAAAAGAGATGTGGCCACCAGTAAGTGTCTCACTTGTTATGCCAAGAGGGTCAAGGTCCATGTTCTGTGGGCTAGTGGGATCATTCTGGGTTGCCTCTTTGTCCACGGCTTTCTTGACATTATCTTCTTCTTTCCTCTTAAGCTCTTCTGTTGCTTCCCTTTCTGTTGTTTCATTTCTCTTATGTTCTTCCTTAGCTTCCCTTTGTGCTCTCTCTTATGTTTCCTTTTGTAATCTTTCTTCTTCCTCTTGCAACCTTTAGGCCTCCTCTGCTTGCTTCTTTTCAGCGTCTTCTTTTTGTTTCTGAAGCCTTTCCTCCATTGTAGCATTGATAGTCTTGCTAACGTTGGCACCGCTCTTCCGAGCAAAACATTTGTTTAGTTCAGTCATATCGTTTGCTCTTCTGAACACTTCTTCATCCTTGTCGAAGAAGTCTGCGTATTCAAAATGTATCTTAACCGTTCTGCAATGTTCAGCGGCCTTCTGTCTGCTATCATTCCTCGCAAAACTCTTCTCCCCAAAATGGAACACTTCTAGATCCTTCACAAAATCTTCATCCCCTTTCAATCTTGAAAATTTATAGGCTCTGATACAAAAGGGAAACAGAGGAAGTGAGGCTTTTTTATGATCATGCAAGTCGCTGTCAATCCCATTTATGAATACTTGCCTCACAGCGTCCTTGTAAACTACAAAGTCCGTTGCATAATTGGGAAAAAGGGATGTAGCTCAGGAACATCCATACATTCTGATGTATGTGCCCTCCTGTGAGAAGTAGTAGTCTCCATATTCACTTATGACTTCCATTGCATTTTCAGACAAGCCGTTTGGTTCTTCATGGAAAATTATCCAGTAGAGGCATGAAGAACTCTTCACATATGAGCTTATAATAACTTGCATATCAATGGGCCCACAGGATCTGATAAGCCACATAGATTGGAGATTCAGCTCTATTCCAGATGCACCCCAACATAGGAAATGGGTGTCTAGCCAATATGCAATCTATGAGGTATGAAGACAAATAGAATTATGTCTTCTTTTGGGTTAAAACTCCTTGTGCAGCTGCGATTGATGATGACGGGCTGTCCGAGATTATGTCTTCCCAATTAAAAATTGTGCCCTGAAAGGCTATGTAGTAAATTAGAGGTACCCAATTTAACTTGTAGATGGTCCCATCTGCCTTGCCAAAAATTCTGCTCAGCAATAAAGCTATAATTCTGAAAGGAGTCTTTAAGCTTTGACATTCATATTCTCTGCTTGCTTTTTGTCTTAGCTTCTCTCCTAATACTACCATTTTCTTAGCATATTCGAAGGGGTCTATGTTTATACCTTTGATCCAATCTTCAGTCAATATGACCTGAGTTGGCGTTAACTTGTATGTTGTGGGATTAGCTTGTGATAGAATCCACCCGATAACCTCCGAACTGGGAAAGAGTTATGGGAGCGTAGCTTCTTTGGTGATGCCCAACCTTTTGATTTTTTATTTAAAACCATTTCTTTGAGACCTACATTAGGGATATCTTGGTCTCGGATCATTGGATACAATTCCCCCAATTTGAATTCAAGAGCACTACATGTTACTACTTTTGTATCTTCAAACATAGTTTCTATCCTGATGTCTAATATAACCTCCACATCTGAATCTGCTTCGCTTACCTTAGACTTCTTCCTGGCACCCTTCTTAGGCATTTGCAAATCCTGTTGAACAGGAGAAAAATGGTACAAGCAATTTAAACAACAGTTTGTTGAAGCAATTTTTCTTTCATATTACTAGCACTGGGTTGTGTTGAGAGAACAACATACATGCTTTCAATTTTTTTCATTTCTCCTTGTTTTGACAATGTGCAGATGTGTGGGACATAGTATGAAACTGAGAAAGGTAAACAAAAAACACTTCAAAATATTCTTCCCAACATTTTATTAATAAACACAACAATTATCAATGGTACTTGTGGTTTGCGATAATGATTAAGCCAATAATTCAATGACGTTGCTCAAGGGATTAGAATTTAGTTTTATGGGAAAAAGTGAGTTGTGGTGTGATTAATCTATGGTGAAGACTGCAAACCAGGGCTTGAGCTAGCGAATCTATGATAGATGAATCAGCTGCCGAGAATACTACAATGGGGTATGAGGACCTCGAGATACACGCAAGATGCCTCTTTTGCGAACAAAGCGATGAGCAGCCTAAGAAAACTGCATGGCTACCCTACACTATCTACCCAAGAAAACACCAGTGGCGTGAAATGCTTTGGTTATCTGGGTAGGTTCCTATGTTGGTCTTATGGTAGCAAAGGAATCACTATGCTCAAGCCAAAGTGCACAAGACTACTACATGTGGTCAAACCACTCCCCAAAACACGGTTAAGCCAAAGAAGAGCTCGTAAGGCGCTTGAAATGAGGCAAGGCAAATGGCAAGAGAAAAAACCTTAAATGCGCAAAAATTCAACAATAAAAAACAACACCGAACAAAAGCAAAAAAAAAAACTTTTAAAAGCCATACGAGCACGGGGTGACCTACCTGTCAATTGTTGAGGGGGTGCGAAAGCTGGTTGAGCACAACGAGGCCGTGTACTTGTCTTCTAACAACTGGTGGAGGTCAAAATGACTTTTTTGCAATAATAATAAAAAATAACCTCTATCGTATTTATACAAAGTGAAACAAAACCTAGTCATTAATAGGGTTGGTAGAGTCATAATGTGGTTGGTGGAGCCATAAATGTCATTTGGCGCATACTTTTTCGTTGCTCGGTCGCCTCCTAAGAAACAACGTCGTCAACCAAGTTGACGCTATTACTTGAGTTGCTCCGACGGATCGACATCACCAGGCGAGATGCCTCGAAATGTGGGTGTGTCTTATGATTTCCCAACGATCGTTTCGGCCTGTTTATGTCAGTTGTCGAGACAATCCGTTTCAAGCAAACACACCGATGTCGACGCTCGACTTCTTCTTGTGAGTTGACCAATGTCCCTTTTAAGTTTTGTGCTTCGCCTACGACAGTTAAAGCGGCAATCGCTCAAGTGTTCTGAAAGTTCAGCATTTGCTGGTGAATCAGATCAACTCACCAAGTTCCTCTGACAGTGTCGGCTCAACTCGTCAAGTGGCTTCGATACTGTCGGCTCGAGTTGCCGAGTTTTTCCGACCGCATCAAAGCAAAATTCCAAGTTCATTAGCCGAAAAAGCATTCTTTGCTCAATCTTTCAAAAAAAACAAAGTGTTGAAGTGTGAACTTCTTTGAATGAGAAAAAACGAATCTAAGTCTACTTTTACACAAAGTAATAAGAGGGGCCCTAAAATAATAAAACATTTGGGGAAGCAGTTGCAGCAGCAACATCGAGGAAGGAAGGATTCTGAGCTTTTTGTAAGTGTCAAGATAAAGCAAACAAAGAGCTCTGCAGATTTTAATACCGCCTCCATGCTCCTGCTTCAACCTCTTAGTCACATGTGAACAGCTCTCGGAGGTCACCAGGCCTCCTTAGAGCATTTGATTAATAATATTGCAAATCTGTGATGCAAAACTAGGCTTCCAAATTGAAAATAAGAAACCTAGAGCATGCCAAAGATTTCTTCAAGTAGTCATCGTCGGATCCATATCCAAAGCGATGCCATCAGCTATTGTTGGTAGGGTCATTGTTTTGAAAAAAGATTAGTATTTTATTTCTGCATAACTCGAGATTTGATTTAAATCTCAATTGAGCTCCACTTGTTCTAAGTTGTCTCTTTTTCACTAGTGTGATTTCATGTTATGAGATCTATGTTACATGTACCAATGCTTCGAGCCTATAACTACATATAGTACCCACACAAATCCACCGCAAGAATTTCTAGGAAGCATGGTTTTTAATGATATCTAAAATGGTAAACTAAACTTGTCTTTAGAGTTTACTCTTTAAAAGAATAAAAAACCGGTTCACATTTAAAATTATCCTTAATCAATTGAAAATATTTTCAAAAAAAAATTCATCCCATATAACAATTATTTGTATCATTACTTTGAGTTCAATCTTCAACCAAACTAAACGAGCTTAAATGCTTTATCTATTTAGATGTATCCGTGGATGTATCTTAAATCAATTATTTGTATCATTACTTTGAGTTCAATCTTCAACCAAACTAAACGAGCTTAAATGCAAATGCTTTATCTATTTAGATGTATCCATATTTAAGAGCATCTTCTTTAACTATCTTTGTTCGACAGAATATTGAGAAATCAATGGCTATGTAATGAAATCAATTCAATGACAAGCTCATCCCATATAACAATTATTTGTATCATTACTTTGAGTTCAATCTTCAACCAAACTAAACAAGCTTAAATGCAAATGCTTTATCTATTTACTTTGAGTTCAATCTTCAACCAAACTAAACGAGCTTAAATGCAAATGCTTTATCTATTTAGATGTATCCATATTTAAGAGCATCTTCTTTAACTATCTTTGTTCGACAGAATATTGAGAAATTAATCTAAACGAGCTTAAATGCAAATGCTTTATCTATTTAGATGTATCCGTGGATGTATCCATGAACAAAGAGAGCATCTTCTTTAACTATCTTTGTTCGACAGAATATTGAGAAATCAATGGCTAAGTAATGAAATCAATTCAATGACAAGCTTAAATGCTTTATCTATTTAGATGTATCCGTGGATGTATCCATATTTAAGAGCATCTTCTTTAACTATCTTTGTTCGACAGAATATTGAGAAATCAATGGCTAAGTAATGAAATCAATTTGTTTGACATCAATTTGTTCGACAGAATATTGAGAAATCAATGGCTAAGTAATGAAATCAATTTGTTTGACATCAATTTGTTCGACAGAATATTGAGAAATCAATGGCTAAGTAATGAAATCAATTTGTTTGACATCAATTTGTTCGACAGAATATTGAGAAATCAATGGCTAAGTAATGAAATCAATTTGTTTGACATCAATTTGTTCGACAGAATATTGAGAAATCAATGGCTAAGTAATGAAATCAATTCAATGGCTAGGTAATTCTGTAGTAAAAGATTTTTCTTTTCTATTCAATTTTATGGCAAAAAGTCACATTATTTTTAGCTTTTTATAGGAGTTGTTGTTAGCAACTGCAGCGACACTGCCAACTTGTGGTTCACCTCTTTGTCTACTAATCTTATTGAAACACATTTTTTTATTAACACTTTTTTCCTTCATTTTGATGTGATGGCAATTTTAATATTGAGGTCATGGTAATTTTAATAGTATCAACGCCAATCATTTTACACCTCTTTTCTCCAAATATTTTGGTAATTTTAATAGTATCAACAACGCCAATCATTTTACACCTCTATTCTCCAAAGATTTTCAAGACTGAGCACCTCCTCCATTCTACAACCAAAGATTTAATCAAGACTAGCATAGTCATAGTTTTAAATCAAGACTTAAATCACCTCCATTCTCCAAAGATTTAATCAAGACTAGCATAGTCATAGTTTTAAATTGAAACTAGCATAGTCATAGTTTTAAATTGAGACATCTTAAACACAAATGATTTTACTAGAGTTTAAACAATCTTAAAAATTCCATCTTTCATGTTACTTTTAATGATAGCTATCCATTAACCATATTCTCATAGTTAAACCAGTAGATATACCCTGTAATCATCCTTCAATATATCTGCACACGTGATTATTTTCTTTAGCACTCCAAGGAATCATTATAAATGTTGTAATCAGCATTTCCAAAATTCTATGCAAATTAGAAAAGATGAGATTATTAATACCCTCCAAAATAGGATATAGATGAGAAAGTTAGTGCCCTTCAAAGGTAACCGAATCATGTTTTCCCCAAGCCCTTTAATTCTTGAAACCAACTCCCTTCTTGGAGAGCATCCTTGAGAAACGTATGTGTCAATATGATCTTCAGCTGAAGTTTCCCTAATTGAATATCATTTAAAAAAATGCTAAAAATACAGCTATGTTCCATGAAACTCTCTTAAAATTAACATATTGCGATTATTTTCCAGATGCTAATTTGAAATAATTTGCTAATTTGAAGATAAATTAGCGAAATGAAGTACGCAGAGATAACAATAAAATCCCCAAAATGTGCAGATTTTTAGGACTTAAGAAAAATGTGATCAGGGATTAGCGATGGCCAGGACACTCAAAGGCCTTCTCGAAGAATTGGAAATACCCTCTTAAGTACAAGGCCTTCTCAAAGAATTGGAAAGACCCTCTTAAGTATAATGCTTCAGACTTCAGGGCAAACCCTGTAAACTGATGAGCAAAAACATAACTAATCTATCTCTAAAGAGGCATTGTCAAATCAAATAACTTGCAATTATTTTACATATTAGTGTAATACAAGCTTCAAACTAATTTATAAACCTATACAGCAAATGAATTTCTTGAAGGATCCATATGCCTCTAGTGTAATACAAGCTTCTAAATACTGTATAAACCTGCATATTGGTGTAAAATAATGTATGAACCTATACCAGCAATTAAATTTCTTCAAGGGCCGATATGCCTCTAGGTTGCAGCAAATTAATTTCTTCAAGACCCCATGTGCCTCTAAATTGTTAGCCCCTTACAACTTCTACCACTTCTCAATTCAATATTCTGTGCATATTCAATCATAAAAGAAATGGAAACACTATGTAGCCGCCACAACTTCGAGAGTAGACCAGGAAAGCAAATTTCCAGGAGACCATCAAATCAACCTGACTTGTTCTCTCTAGCCACGAATTGACCAACTCCATGTTGCTTATTATATTCATCTCTGCGCCGGCGTTGCTTACTGTACACAACCCAAAAGATTATTGAAAGCATTATACCAGTTGAGACCAGCGCCAACCCAATGTAGACCCAGCTAAGATGCTCTCGAAGGCCAGGGCAGTAATTCACAGTTATATCGCTAAACGTGACCCTCACAAATGTGCAGTCCAACAAACTCACAAGAAAAGGAGTGTAGTGATACAACCCATAGCTGATATTGACTGCTACTACTAGTTGTTTGTAAATATCCGGGGTTATCCTACCAGTTGTTGCACAGATTCCAGATGATGAAACTCTGCATGTATAGTTTTTCCATACCTGAAAATGACGAGCGGCATGAATATTAGCTCAATTAAATCAGAGATGTTTAATCATTCTTTTGAAACTCCTAAGAACTTCGCAGCATCCTATCTGCAAATCACCTGTGGTGCATTTGTGAGGTTAACTTCTCCAGCATTGCATTGTCGATCATGCAGCCGAACAGTATAAGGATTGCAGAGAGTAGGCACTAGAGGACCAGATTGGTTATAATAAAGAGGGCCAGCATTTGGTGGCAAGTTACTATTAGCAATAGTATTTAGCACCGTGTTCACAACTGTTGCCACTTTACTGGTTACTACCTTACTCTGATTCAAAGATTGTTCGGCTGTTGCCACATCTACACAAGGCAGAATGCGGTCAAGGGCAGTGTCTGCATAAGGATGCGCAACCCACTCCTTCATGGCGACACAGGCATCTCCAACCGCACTGGCAGGAACAAAGGAAAAGTGTAAATAGCTTAGTAACATCTAAATGACTAAACACTTATAAATTTCAAGTGCTCGTGATCATAATCTTGCAGTAAATATATTAATAGAATGCCTAGCAAACTGTACTCTAAACCCACTTGTTAGCAATTATTACAAGCCACATCAGGGATCCAATGCATCAAACTAAGGGAAATAGCATCCAAAAATTTCAATATTTTAGAAAATCACTTCATATAAGGTGCATTCGTTAATGGTTAAAAAAACTCAATTTGAGGCTTATCCCCATCAAGCGGAGCCCCTCTCACATATTGGTGAAAAATTTGACCCAAATTAAAAACTAATCTACATCCCGAAGAGGATCACGTTAGATCCTTGTAACCAAACATTTTACTGAAAACTTAAGCTCGACCGTTAACAATGGGATGATGGGCAAAGATTCAACATAAATTACAAAACAAATGACAGAAATCACAATAAAGTCCAGAATGTTAATCAAACGAACACACAGTTAACAGCAATGCAACTACTCGTATCCAAGCTAAAAATGTCAACGAAGTACCCAAAGGATACTGCCACAAATGCACATGTTGTACACTCCAAATTTTAAAAGATATATATATAGAAATAGGTGGTTGTTGGAGGTTGATATAAGATGGCCCTGGCAATTGTTGGAAGATTCAACTAGAGTAATACGCAGGAAGCAATAAAAGTACAAATAAGAGATGGACACAAGAGTATATGCCAGCATCACCACAATGGCCACCCCAATGGTGATTGTTGGAAGATTCATGGGTATGAAGGCTAAAAGCTTAAAGGGGAATGTAACGTCCACACACCCCATAATGCGGATAAATTAAAAAATTTGCTTCAAGAACTCTTGTTCTCCTTTCGAAACACAGGGCATGGACGTTAACACACTCTTCAACATTCATTCTCAGGCTTAGAAACCACTGTCACAGTCGTTCCGCCCTTGACAGATCCCTTCTGCGACCAGAAACACCTTTTTGTGCATTGAACATGTCCTTTCCGCCCTCCGTCTTCTGCATTCCCCCTTTCCACCTTGTTACCACCTAAGTTGTACTTAGTGGTTTTTTATCAAGTGAGCCTGGTGAACCGGACAAGGATAACTTGTTCGGACTTCAGAAGACCTTCATTCTTACTTCTGGGAAGCTTTGTTGTACTATATCACATGTTCATACCCCATGGGGGAATTGTAATAAATGTTCTAGCATGATAGTGTCTGTAAAAGATTCGGTCTCTTATACTTTATTTGTCAATCCAATCAGCCCAGGGTGTTTTTTTCCTAGGTTATTATTGGTTGTTGAATAAACGACTGATAATTTCTGAGTTTTTCACTCCATATCTCCAAAGTTGGGGTGGTCGGCTTGGCATTTAGGCCTATTGAGGTTATTAGAGTCTATGTGTCAATGTATAAACATGCTAGGCATCATGGTCGAGTCATATGAACATGTCTAAGTCCCCCTGGGTTTTTTCAACTTTTTTAAATTTTTATTTTTTCAGTGTTTTTTATTAAAATTTAATTTTTCCAAAACTTACGCTATTTTTTAATAGTTTGATTGGAAAAATTGGTTTTGTAATAAAAGTGGGCCAAATAATCAGTTTTAGTCATGTAGGTGCTCATTTTCAAGCTAAGAGCACCATGTAAACCCATGGACCCACTTTTTCCTAGTTTTGAGTGATTTTCCATCACTCAAGTCAGAAAGCCCCAAAAAATCAATTATTGATTATTTTAATTAATAAATTGATGAATAATGGAGCAAATCCAAAATCATAGATCAGTGGATTCTCAGCCGATTTGATTGAAATCAGTCAGATCTAAACCAGATTGACTGGATCTGACAAATCCTTGACTAAAGGAGAAGATTTGGACAGATCCAGAGTTGAACTTCTGCATCCTTTATGGGGAATTTCCCCTCCCTCTCTCCTCCACACGTTTGGGCTCATCTGGATAAGTTTTGGTGGATGCTTCAGTCAACAGGTTGATGTGTCAGTCAGATCAGCTCTCCGATTGACAGTTGCACTCAGTGAGACTCAGATCTGGCTCAATTAGACATAGATCAGGCATTGATGGACTCTCCTTCAGCTACAGTGCTCTCTCTCCTTGGGATTTGCGCCCCCTGGGCTGGATCTCCTTTTTTTTGTATAAATAAAGCTCAGGCTGCCTCTTCCAAGCTACTTAGAGTTGGATTGAGGAGTTGTTGCCATTGTAATACTGCTATATTTTTTATTGTGAATCAAGAACTTTG
>LPNX011037833.1:115305-127662 GCA_001517045.1 Pseudotsuga menziesii | reverse complement strand
GAGGCTATACCGTGTAATGCATGTGTTTGTGTGGATTCCCAGCGTCATGCTGCTAATGTGGTAACTGCAATTTCTTTCCAATTTCTGTGTTGCTTTTGTTTTCTGGCTTCTCAGCCGATTTGATTGAAATCAGTCAGATCTAAACCAGATTGACTGGATCTGACAAATCCTTGACTAAAGGAGAAGATTTGGACAGATCCAGAGTTGAACTTCTGCATCCTTTATGGGGAATTTCCCCTCCCTCTCTCCTCCACACGTTTGGGCTCATCTGGATAAGTTTTGGTGGATGCTTCAGTCAACAGGTTGATGTGTCAATCAGATCAGCTCTCCGATTGACAGTTGCACTCAGTGAGACTCAGATCTGGCTCAATTAGACATAGATCAGGCATTGATGGACTCTCCTTCAGCTACAGTGCTCTCTCTCCTTGGGATTTGCGCCCCCTGGGCTGGATCTCCTTTTTTTTGTATAAATAAAGCTCAGGCTGCCTCTTCCAAGCTACTTAGAGTTGGATTGAGGAGTTGTTGCCATTGTAATACTGCTATATTTTTTATTGTGAATCAAGAACTTTGGAGGCTATACCGTGTAATGCATGTGTTTGTGTGGATTCCCAGCGTCATGCTGCTAATGTGGTAACTGCAATTTCTTTCCAATTTCTGTGTTGCTTTTGTTTTCTGGCTTCAAGGATTCGGTTGAATCAAGTAAGGGTGTAAACTAGGCAAGTTAGATTACTTGCTATTGTTTATCCATATTATGTATGCTCAAGAATTTCAGGTATATGCTTAAATAAGATTATTTTTGCATGATCTTTCATTCTTGTTGCTTTATACATCTATATCCATATTTAGTTGCAAGTTCCCGATTGGACGAAGGTGTGGATCAAGATTGACGCCATTCCTTATCCAATAAGCTCAAGACTCTGTCCCTCAGCGCTCCACAAAAGGGCCTCCCTTTCAACTTGTTCCATTCAAGCAACGAGCCGACCTTCTCTCCTCTTTTTCTCCTTTCTTTAAAAAATTAATCTTTCGGTTACCTGTTTCTTCCTCTTATTATCAGATCTAGTTCATAAGAGTCTTGCTGCTTAGATGTGTAATTTCATAAAGAATATCATTTCATAAAAATAGATCTAGGTGTAGGAATTTCCTTTTTTGCAAGTAGCTAAATCATAGATCTAAAGCTTGCTCATGAGGTAGTTTCCTTTTTCTTTCTTTAAAGATTTAAATTCTGCAAGAAAAGTGCATATCTCATTGGCTGCCCAAACAGAAAGCCAATCCCAAGAAAAGCTTGCTTTCCTTGCTTTCCTTGGTTCCTTTTTGCAAAACTAGATTATATTAGCCTTTTAACAATTTTTTACTTGGTTTTTTTTGGTAACTAGCATGGTGACCCAAAAACACTTTTAATTTTAATTGCTCGCTGTTTTTTAGCAAGTTTAACAAAAAAGAGAAGGAGACAATGCCCATTTTCCGACTCTTGGGCAAACCAGAGCTTCCCGGAGGCTTCTCCCACCGCTATGATTTTAGTTTAGCTTGTTACAAGCTTGTTGTAAGCCTTTGGATCCCCCACTCCCCATCCCCCCAGGGGGGATCCGCGTCTGTTTCGCCTTTTTGTTTTTTTTTCCCGTTTTTTGCTCTAGCTTAGTCTTGTTATGCAGGATTGTATACTTTGAAAACACTTTTCATTATTCCATATTTTAATTTCAAAAGTAATCATACTACTAACCCCACGACTTCCCGATTGACCCGCAAGGGGAAAGAGATGCGTGGTAGAACTAATTAGAAAACCGGCATGGTGTATCTTTGATTCATTTTCATCAATTGTTTCGTTAGCTATAATAAAATTAACCCCTCCTTGATTCCCCGATTGAGATCCACTTGGATCGAAAGAGGTTCCTGGAGGGTTTTCTTTTAACTAGAACACCTATCTTAAAATTAACTAAAAATAACGAAGACTCCAATGTGTATGCTCTATATGCTCTATACTTGGCTGCGGTTCGTCCGATCAGTTGAGCTGCATCAAAAGCACTTGAATGACTAGAATAATTAGGATTCACTCTCCCAAATTGACAAACCATCAGGCGAAAATCCAACGCCTTGATCTAACCATTAAGATGGCAAAATACCCAAAGGAAGCGGGAACTCCTGAAAAGTGACCTTGGGGTGCCGATCTCTGTTACACCTTCGGGTGCATTATGAACAACAGCCTCAAAGACTCCATTCAGCCCACATATTCCTTGCGGGTAGCCGTGACTGTTTAGTTTTGGACATACTTCAAGAACCCCCTGGCAGAATACCCAAAGGAACCGGGAACTCATAAAAAGTGACCTTGGGACGCCGATCTCTGTTACACTTTCGGGTGCATTATAAACAACAGCCTCAAAGACTCCATTCAGCCCACATATTCCTTGCGGGTAGCCATGACGGTTTAGTTTTGGACATACTTCAAGAACCCCCTGGGTATATCTGGAGTCCCCTCCCCTAAGTTAAAATACTCATATTCACATTAATTTAGAATTAACCAAGATGCAATTGCACAACATTTATTTCAGCACTTGCAAGCACTCTTAAAATATTTTCAACTCCATTTTTGGCACTGGTCAACTGTTTATTTCTTTCAATCTTTATGCAATTGTGTGTCTTTTCTGCTTACTTGTGATCATCTTATCTGATTATTTGTTGTTTACAATTGTTAAGTCAAAAATCCTAAAAAAACACTCTTTAATACCATCATCATACTAAATAATTTTGCCTTAGTAACTTAATAGGGTCTACCCTCCTTGGCTTCGTTAGGAGTTGAGCCTAAACAGGAGTCAAAAACAAGGTGACACCCTTGACTCGAGACTTGCCCCCAATGACACACCGAGTGGCTTGAAGATTTTTTCCACATGACCCAGGTGTGTGAAAGGCAGCAACACACCTTCCGCTGCGGAATCGGAAATCGGAAACATAGCGTGCGACGGGGTCATCCAACCACAGTTCCGCCTTCGGAACTCGGAAGTTGGAAACATAACATTTCAACGAAATTACTCAACCACGTTCCGCCTTCCACCTTTCCACCCTCTACTGCGGAACTCGAGAATCGAAAGACTAACAAGCGACGGAAACCTTCATCCTCGTTGCACGTTTTTCTTTATTAGCTTCATTTACATAATCGCATCTAGTAAATAAGCAGTGCATACATTCATCCACAAAAATACAAGTAAACCAAGAGACACGTATGGGTGGGGCGCCCAACCAGCTAACCCCGTAAAAGCTTTTATATAATAATGTAACTGTATTACAATGGTGGAGATGTTGAACCAGCAAAGCTCCTAGTGTGAGTCCAACCAGAAAACACACCGAAATACAAGTTTACAAGTAGACGAGTTGACCCCACCAAGGGCGTCCAACTCTTTGACTGCTGACTGTCGCTACCCTCCTTGGTCGCTCCTGCCGAAACTGCCACTATTTTTGCTAACTCCTTTGGAGTTCTGGCTTGTCAAGCCATCACTCCTACAAACCTGTTGTGTTGTTGAGCCAACTGTTTTGGAGAACTGTGCCAGTGACCTGCGGTACTTGGAGAGCCTCCACGGTGCGCACTCACATTGGCATCTTGTTCATTTTGCCAAAACTTCGATGATGTCCTTCAACGCTTGCCTTAAACTTTTTATAGGCATCACCATGAGTGAGCGTGACCCCTAAGGTGGGCGCGCCCCTTCACTTAGCACACACACTAGCCCAAGCTCTGTTGAATTTTTAGCATTAGCATAAACTTAAAAAATTTGCAGATCTACTTAAACAAATCAGCAATATAGCAAAAACACATTTATCACATCAGCACAATGGACACAAGATTTTTCACTGGGAAAACCTTCAAAGGAAAAAAACCCCAAAAGCATTAATAGCTCATCTCGTAAATGAGATAGCTTAAGAAATTCTTCAAAAAGTTCCTCAAATCCAGATCTGGATTTTAACCACAGTACAGTAAAATTCTCAACAAAAAATTAGAGCAAAAATGTCAAACCCTAGCAACAAAAATTTCCAGATCTGTTTGGTAGGGACTGGTCCAAAAACAGTCTGCCAAATTACTGTAAAAAATGAAAAATTCTCAGATTTATAAAAAACCAAAAGTTTTCCAGATCTGTCAATGGCCGCCCACAAATTTTCCAGATCTGTCAATGGCTGCCCAAATTTTCCAGATGTCAATGGCTGCACACAAATTTTCCAGATCTGTCAATGGCTGCCCAAATTTTCCAGATTTGTCAATGGCTTCCCACAAAGAAAGAAGAAGGGCTGCCCGCGCAAGGATCTCAACTACCCGATCTGCCCGAAAATAGAAAAGGCTGCCCACAAAGAAAAATCTCATCTGCCCGAAAAATGAAGAAGGCTGCCCAAAAAATGGAATGCTGAAGATGGACTTTGCTGATAAAACCCTAGCTGAGGGTTTGAACATAAAATAGTCTTCTTCACCTGTGAGAGCAAAACTTGTGTGTTTCAAATGAGAAAGCTTGATCTTCTTTTATAGCTTAGGAAAGATAAAAAATAATAATATTTTTATTCTTTTCCTAATTTCACTTTCCCTTTTACCAAAAAAAGGTACTTTTATTTTTTCCTTTGACTTTTATAAGAAATCCTTATTTATTTTAACTCACTTGTAGTTATTTTCCTGTGGTCAAAAAGTCTATTTTATTTTTTACTTTTGACTTTAGCCTTTTTCTAAGTGCCCCTCTGGTCCTTTTTTATTTCAAAAGTACATCATCATAAACCAAGAGAGTGATTAATGCTTTTATCTCACACACTGTGTGACACCTAGATCTGGTACTAGGGTAACTTTACCAAGGGTAGCTAATCCTTGGAGAAGCACACCAAGCCCATAGATCAAGGATCAAAGTGCAACACACATGCCCAGACCCTGTCTAGGGCTTATAGTGTCTTCATTCTCCCAGAGAATGGCTACTCAGAACTAGACCGAGTCTACCAATCCCAGACTGGTCTACATCATGGTCCCGGACTAGATGTCTACTCAACACTAGGTTGAGTCTACCCAAGGCAGATCTGGGTCTATATCATGGTCCCAGACCAGATATCTACCATTCAACAGAATGGTCACTCAACACTGGGTTGAGTCTTCACCGTGGTCCCGGACCAAGTGGTCCCATTCTCCAAAGAGAAGGGCTCTCGATGTTGTTCAGAAAAATCAACACTCCCTCTCAGCGAAAGAGGCATTCTCTGCCATACCAAACTTGTCACGAAAGTACATGAACTTTGATGTTGCCAGAGGCTTGGTCAAGATATCTGCAATCTGTTCATCTGTATGAATGTACTGCAACTTCAAAGCACCTCTCTGCACTAGGTCTCTGATGAAATGATACCTCATTTCAATGTGTTCCGATCTGTCATGAAACACTGAATTCTCTAAAAGCTTTATGCAACTCTAATTATCGCAATGGATGATCGTTGAGTCAAGCTTTCTCTCGAACTTCTAATCCAAACTGCTTCTTTGCAGACATCACTTGCAGCAATATACTCTGCCTCAGTTGTACTCTGAGCTATGGAACCCTGCTTCCTACTGGACCAAAAGATCATTGTTGATCCCATACTGAAGCAATAACCAAAGGTACTTTTCCGGTCAACTGCACTGCCGGCCCAATTTGAATCTGAATATTCATATAACAATACTCCTCTGTTGGAAGTGCACCTAAGCCCATAAGTGATAGTCCCTCGCACATATATGAGTACATGTTTGGCAGCTAACAAGTGTATGTGCTTCGGATCTAACATGAACTGACTCAATGCATTCACTGTGTAGTAGATGTCTGGTCTCGTATGCACGAGATACATCAAGGAACCAATGAGCTATCTGTATAGAGTAGAGTCCACACTCTGTGAACTAGAGGCCGAGTCTCGCAACTTTGACAAGTTGGTAGTCATTGGTACGCTCATGGACTTGCAGTCCTGCATCCCAAATCTCTGCAAGATATCTACTGCATACTTTCCTTGTGTCAGGAAGATCTCTCCTGGATTTTGCCAGACTTTTAGGCCAAGGAAGTAATGCATCTATCCGAGATCTTTCATCTCGAATTCAGAGGTAAGCTCCCTCTTACACTGGTCTATCAACTGTTCATCACCTGTAAAAAACAAGTCATCTACATATAGAACAAGTATCAAAACATGATTATGAACAACTTTAAAATACAAGCTAGAATCAGATGTACTTTTGGAAAACCCCAAGCTATGGAGAAATCCATCCATCCTAGCATACCAGACTCTCGGAGCCTATTTCAGTCCATACACGGCTTTCTTCAGTTTACATACATGGGTCTTCTTCCCATGCGTAACAACGCCTTCAGGTTGTTCAATATAAACCTCTTCCTCAATCTTACCATTGAGGAAGGTTGTCTTTACATCCATCTGATGTAACTTCCATCCGAATACTGCAGCAAGTGAAATTATGGTTCTTATGGTAGTGTACCTGGCAACAGGTGCAAATGTCTCGTCATAGTCAATGACTTCTTTCTGAGTGAAGCCACGAGCTACAAATCTGGCTTTATACTTCTCCACACTGCCATCTGCAGCATGCTTGATCTGACTTTCCTATAGGTCTGGGAAGGACTTCCCAAACATCATTCTTCATGATTAACTTATACTCTTCAATCATGGCATCAACCCATACCTGTTTACTTGTTGCTTCTTCGTACGATGAAGGTTCTGAACTAATAAGCTGACTCATAAGACCGGAGTACTTTTGTGGTCTTATGCTTTTTTTGAAAGTCCTTGGAGGAGCTTTATGCTTCTCGAATTCTGGTACCATTTCTCGGTACCAAGCAGGTGTTCTTTTGGAAGGAGGAACTTCAAGTAGTTCTTCTAGTGGACTTTCAATCTTCTCAGGAACATCTAGAGTTTGATCATCAAACTCTTCCTCCCTCTGAATTTCTAAATCTGGAAACTCAAGTGGAGCAACTGCATCTTCTGGTGAAAGCTCTAGTGTTTTACAAAACGCCACTTCCTCATGTAAGATCACATCTCTACTGACCTCAATGTACCTCTATCCAGGTATATATACTCGATAAGCCTTCGAACAATCCCTGTACACAACAAATAAGCCTTTCTTACCGGAAGGCTCTAGCTTGGCCCTCTTTTCTTTTGGCTCTAGTGTTTTACAAAACGCCACTTCCTCATGTAAGATCACATCTCTACTGACCTCAATGTACCTCTATCCAGGTATATATACTCGATAAGCCTTCGAACAATCCCTGTACACAACAAATAAGCCTTTCTTACCGGAAGGCTCTAGCTTGGCCCTCTTTTCTTTTGGCACATGAACATACACAGGAGTACCAAATATCCTCATGTGATCAACTGCAGGTTTCTTCTTGGTGAAGACTTCTTCTGGAGTCTTCTCACCCAAGATAGCATGAGGGCTTCTGTTATGGATGTACACAGCAGTTCTTGTAGCTTTAGCCCACAAAGACAAAGGAAGATCTAGATCAGTGATCATGGCTTTAGCAACCTCACAGATCGTTCTATTATTCCTTTCTACAACCCCATTTTGCTGAGGGTTGTAAGGTACTGTTAGCTCTTTCTTGATTCATGTTTCTCGACAAAAATCATCAAACTCATTAGATTCATACTCACCTCTGTTATCTGATCTCAAGATACGGATGTGCCTGTCGATCTGATTTTCAATCAGAGTCTTGAACTCTTTGAACTTGTCAAAGGTTTCACTCTTGGCCTTCAGGAAGTAAATCCAAGACTTTTGAGAGTAGTCATCAATAAACAAGACATAATATAAACACCCACTCAAGGAGGGGGGAGACATTGGCCCACAAATGTCAGAATGAATTAAATCCAAAATGCCTTTAGATCTATTCTTGCTTCTGGGAAAGGATTTCTTAGTGTTCTTACCTGTAGCACATCCTTTGCAAATTCCTTCATGTTTTGGAGAAACTTCTAACATACCTGTAACCATCTTCTATAATCCTGGGAGAGCTGTGTAGTGAAGGTGTCCAAACCTTCTATGACAAAGTTCACAGGGATCAACTGAGTGATGTACCAAAGCATGAGTGGAAACTTTTGAAGCCTTGTAGAGGTCTCCCTCTCGAACCACAATCTGTACTGCTGAGTCTAGATCTGTGTCTTTTGCCCATAAAAAGACCTTCTTGTCCATAAAGAGGACTCTGTGGCCTTTGTCTTCTAAACCAACAA
The DNA here is from genome assembly GCA_001517045.1 of Pseudotsuga menziesii. Taxonomy (NCBI): domain Eukaryota; kingdom Viridiplantae; phylum Streptophyta; class Pinopsida; order Pinales; family Pinaceae; genus Pseudotsuga; species Pseudotsuga menziesii. The sequence continues at coordinate 119,484 of LPNX011037833.1, read as the reverse complement.
TGGATAAAAGATTATTCTTTAAACCAAGAACATAAAGAATATCATCAACATGAAGAAGAACCGTACCTGAGTCAAGTTGAAGTGAAGTTGAGCCAACTTCTTCAATCTTGTAAGTGGAATCATCTCCAAGTTCTACCTGAGTGGTGAACTTCTTCTTTCTGTAACTGGTGAGGGTACCACGGTTACCTGTCATGTGCCTAGAGGCACCACTGTCAACTAACCAAGAAGTAGAGCAATGTGAGAAAGGACTAGTTAGAGCAGAAATCAAATAGTACTCTCTTCTAGGCTCATCAGTTTTATTAACCTTGACTTTCTTCTTCTTCTTTGGTTCTTCATCTTCTTCTTCCTCTGCTTCTGCAACAGATGCATGAAACCTTCTCTTGGGTTTCTTCTTGTTCTGCCTACAGTCTCTAGCATAATGCCCAAACTTGTGACAAGTATAACATTCAATCTTAGACATGTCATAAAACTTACCCAGGGGTTTCTTCCCTTTCTTTTGCTGATGGAAAGGCTTCTTGAACTTCTTGGTCTTTGCTGCAAGTGCAAGGTTATCCTGCTTGTGTCATTGTTCCTTGCCTCTTCTTGTCTGCAATCATGCCAAAGCCTTTCAAAGGTTAGCTGATTTTCTCGTCCACAGACGGATGCCATGAAGGTTTCCCAAGAGCTTAGGAGACCATCAATAACTGTTTGTACAAGATCATCATCAACAATAGTAACACCAATAGCAAGGAGTTGATCTCTTACCTGTTTGATCTTGGTGAAGAAGAAACCAACACTTTCATCTTTGTTCAGCTTCAAAGTTCATAGCCTCTTCTTCAAGACTCTCTTCTAACTGGGAGCCTTCTTTTCATAGAGGTTTACCAATGTATCATGGCATTCTTTAGCAGTCTTCAAGGATGTGATGTTAGGCATCAATTCTTCTTTGATAGAATCATAAATAACTCTTCTAGCCTTACCTCGCTTCCTCTTGTAGGCAAGCCTACCAACATTTGTAGTTGGCTATTCTGTAACATTAAGAACAATGTCATCCAAGTCGTTCTCATCAACAAGAATGGTTGTCAACCTGGCCTTCCAGGAGATGAAGTTTGTTGAACCAGAGAGCTTCTCTTCCAGTTTGAAACCAACGGTAGCCATCTCTGTCACTTATCCAAATGTTAGATCTGCAAATCTTATTCCAAGATCTAGTGAAAAACAACAGCAATATCCCTTTACTATGTTTTCACATGCTAAGCTCTGATACCATATTAAATTTTTCGCATTAACATTTAAACAAATCAGCAGTATAGCCAAAAAATATTTATCACATCAGCACAATGGACACAAGATTTTTCACTAGGGAAACCTTCAAAGTACAAAAACCCCAAAAGCATTAATAGCTCATCTCGTAAATGAGATAGCTTAAGAAATTCTTCAAAAAGTTCCTCAAATCCAGATCTAGATTTTAACCACAATACAATAAAATTCTCAGCAAAAAATTAGCGCAATAATGTCAAGCCCTAAAAGCAAAAATTTCCAGATCTGTCTAGAAGGGACTGTCCAAAAACAGTCTGCCAAATTACTGTAAAAAATGAAAAATTCTCAAATTTGTAAAAACCAAAAATTTTCCAGATCTATCAATGGCTGCCCAAAATTTCGAGATCTGACAATGGCTGCCCAAATTTTCCAGATCTGTCAATGGCTAGCCAAATTTTTCAGATCTGTCAATGGTTGGCCACAAATTTTCTAGATCTGCCAATGGCTGCCCAAATTTTCCAGGCTGCCCAAATTTTCCAAATCTGTCAATGGCTACCCACAAATTTTCCAGATCTGTCAATGGCTGCCCACCAAGGATCTCTGCTGCCTGATTTTCCCGAAAATAGAAAAGGTTGCCCATAAAGAAAAATCTCAGCTACCCAAAAAATGGAATGTTGAAAATGGCTGTGCAAAAATGCTGAAGATGGACTTTGCTGATAAAACCCTCGCTGAGGGTTTGAACATAAGATAGTCTTCTTCACCTGTGAGAGCAAAACTTGTGTGTATCAACAAATGAGAAGGCTTGATCTTCTTTTATAGCCTTTGTTCACCTGTAAGTGGACAAGATTAGGAAAGATAAAAATAATAATATTTTTATTCTTTTCCTAATTTCACTTTCACTTTTACCAAAAAATGTACTTTTATTTTTTCCTTTGACTCTTATAAGAAGTCCTTATTTATTTTGACTTTCACTTGTGGTCAAAAAGTCTATTTTATTTTTGACTTTTGACTTTAGCCTTTTTCTAAGTGCCCCCGTGGTCCTTTTTTATTTCAAAAGTACATCATCATAAACCAAGAGAGTTATTAATGCTTTTATCTCACACACTATGTGACCCCCAGATCTGGTACTAGGGTAACTTTACCAAGGGTAGCTAATCCTTGGAGAAGCACACCAAGCCCATAGATCAAGGGTCAAAGTGCAACACACATGCCCAGACCCAGTCTAAAGCTTATAGTGTCTTCATTCTCCCAGAGAATGGCTACTCAAAACTAGGCTGAGTCTACCAGTCCCAGACTGGTCTACATCATGGTCCCAGACCAGATGTCTACTCAACACTAGGTTGAGTCTACCCAGGGCAGATCTGGGTCTATATCATGGTCCCAAACCAGATATCTACCATTCAACAAAATGGTCACTCAACACTGGGTTGAGTTGTTGAATGGTCACTCAACACTGGGTTGGGCCTTCACCGTGGTCTCAGAACCAGGTGGTCACATTCTCCGAAGAGAAGGGCTCTCGATGTTGCTTAGAAAAATCAACAGGGTCGACGTGCTCTATCCCGTCTAGCAATCCACTTTCCCCACGCGAGCGCATTCTGTCTTGGCGATGATCCGCATGGTGTCGTCGGTTGGGGGGTTGGTCACTACCTTTGGAGGCGTCCACGTCTAAAGTCCCTCGTGTTGTGGTGTTGGGCACGTCTCCTACAGGCACTCGGTCCAACGGTCGACTGTCTGACTAGACGCTTCCACAAGTGCTAACCCCACACGACCAATGTGGTTGTCGAGCGCGTTTCCTAATGAACGCATCGTCGTTTGGTGTCGTTTATCCGGGCTACCTCCAAGGTGCGTTTGTTCATCCAACTAGCGCTCAGGCTCCGTCGTGCTGCCAACCGTCAACATGGTGTCGCGCTCTTGGGCTTACCAAGCTCCAAAGTTGAGTGTGGTCTTCCTTTGTGGGAGCACACCCATACTCGGTCCACGCACTCCTCTTTCATTTGAAGCGCACCTCTCCGAATGCACTTATGTTGCTGCTGCAGACATTATCTTGTGAGCGCGATGTCTAAGTGTCTGTTGGAGCGGGTTCTGTCGGACACGCTGTGATGGAGCGCTCTCCATGAGCGGCTCCTACGACTCGACACATTCCTTCCTGCAACTGCTCGACAACCTTCGACGAGCACCAAACTGAACCTTAGCGCACTTCACCAAGTTCGCTAATCTTTGATACCACCTGCTTTTCAAGTAGTGGTGGGAGCGTTTTTGTTGCTAAAACGGCTCTAATACCAGCCACAACACGCGCCCACTTTTTCTAAAGTCTGTTGCGGAGTGCAGCACCGCTTGGAACATCCCAAGGGTGTGGCCAACCCGGGCGCAATCTCCAGCGGACTACGCCACTTATCTCTTACACTTGTTTACTTAGCACATTTTTCTTTCTTAGATTCGTTTACACAATCGCATCAAGTAAATAAGCAGTGCATACATTCATCCACAGAAATACGAGTAAACCAAGAGACAAGTATGGGTGGGGCGCCCAACCAGCTAACCCCGTAAAAGCTTTTACATAATGTAATTGTATTACAATGGTGGAGTTGCCAAACTGACAAAGCTCCTCATGTGTGCCCTCATGTGTGCCCAACCAGCAAACACACCAAAATACAAGTTTACAAAGAAGACGAGTTGACCCCACCAACGACGTCATACTCTGTGACTGTCAACTATCGCTAACCCTCCTCAGTCGTTGCTACCGAAACTGCCACTGTGTTGCCAACTCGTTTGGAATTCTGGCTTGCCAAGCCGCAAACACACCAAAATACAAGTTTACAAAGAAGACGAGTTGACCCCACCAACGACGTCATACTCTGTGACTATCGACTGTCGCTAACCCTCCTCGGTCGTTGCTGCCGACACTGCCACTGTGCTGCTGACTCGTTTGGAATTCTGGCAAGCCGT
>LPNX011037833.1:68776-115140 GCA_001517045.1 Pseudotsuga menziesii | reverse complement strand
ACTTTGATGCTTTCCTTCAACGTTTGCCTTAGCCTTTTTATAAGCATCGCATGAGTGAGCGCGAGCACTAAGGTGGGCATGCCCCTTCACTTAGTGCACACGCTAGCTCAAGGTCGGCACACTCTCTCTCATCGGGCGGTCCACTTCCCCCACGCACGCATGTTCCATCTTGACGCTAACCCTCCTCGGTCGTTGCTGCCGACACTGCCACTGTGCTGCTGACTCGTTTGGAATTCTGGCACGCCGTCACTTCCACAAACCTGTTGTGTTGTTGAGCCAACTACTTTAGCAAATTGTGCCAGTGACCTATGGTACTTGGAGAGCCTCCATAGTGTGCACTCACGTTGGCATCTTGTTTTTTTTTTCCAAAACTTTGATGCTTTCCTTCAACGTTTGCCTTAGCCTTTTTATAAGCATCGCATGAGTGAGCGCGAGCACTAAGGTGGGCATGCCCCTTCACTTAGTGCACACACTAGCTCAAGGTCGGCACACTCTCTCTCATCGGGCGGTCCACTTCCCCCACGCACGCATGTTCCATCTTGACGATGGTCCGCATGGTGTCGTCGCTTAGGGCGTCGATCACTGCATCTGCGAGTGTCCTCCTCTATGCGCGTCTGAAGTCCCTTGCGTTGTGATGTTGGGCGCGTCTCCTACAAGCCCTCAATCCAACGATCGTCTGTCTGATTGGATGCTTTCACAAGCGCTACCCCGACACGACCAATGTGGTTGTCGTTTGGTGTCATTCATCCATGGTACCTCCAATCATCCAGGCTACCTCCAAGGTGCGTCTGTTCATCCAACGAGCGCTCGGGCTGCGTCGTGCTGCCAACCATCAACATGGTGTTGTGCTCTTGGGCTTGCCAAGCTCCAAAGTTGAGTGCAGTCTTCAGTTGTGGTAGCGCGCCCATACTCGGTCCACACGCTCCTCTTCGTTCTGTCACTTAGCCAAGGTACCACTTGCCAAGACTTGCCGACTGAACATGTGTTCGCCCACATGGGCACCCAAAGCCTTCCTCTTGAGCGAGGGTGAGATGGTTGTAACAACCACAGCTCAAGACGTCAAGCATGAGAGAGGGGCGCATTCTCTAACTAACATGGAGTCGTCGCCTTTCCCAATAACCTCCAATGTAACGCCCTCATCAAGGAATGGGCACCCAAGCCATCCTCTTGAGCGAGGGTGAGGCACATGGCTATAAACCACAACAAGACGTCAAGCATGAGAGAGGGGCACGCATTCTCTAACTAATATGGAGTCACCACCTTTCCCAATAACCTCCAATGTAACGCACTCATCAAGGAAACAACTCGCCCTCATCAAGGAAACATCCATGACCCCACACAAAAATTGCCTCTAAAAGCCTTTATTAACAATACCAAGAAAAATATTACAATGTGCAAGCAGAGGTTCCGCCTTCTGATGCTTTACAATGGCGAAATGTCTTTATTATATAGAAACCAAAGCCCAAGGGGATTGCATCCTTCATTGGAAGCCAACTCGAGTTGTGGAGATGATTGAGGGTCGAAGAGGTAGTGTGGTTGAAGGAGGTGCCACATCTCCCAAGGAGATGTGCCCACACCTACTTGCCACATCGACCAATTGAAAGCCACCACAACTCAAGACGTCAAGCATGAGAGAGGGGAGAATTCTCTGACTAATATGGAGTCGCCACCTCTCCCAATCACCTCCAATGTGACGTCCTCATCAAGGAAATAACTTGGAGGTGACGCCCTCATCAAGGAAACAACTTGGAGGTGACGCCCTCATCAAGGAAACAACTCATCTTCATCAAAGGAAGCTAATGCAATTGACAACATATTATTAACAAGGAAAAAACACCTTGGAATACCCAAATTGATGTTTAAGTCTTAGGAAGCCAAGTTCTTTACAAAAAAACCCCTGCTAGCACAATTTTTACAATCTCCCTACAAGATATGAACATGTGGTAAAAAGGTGAAAAAAGGGGCCTTGGAAGGCCTAAATGTACTTCTGAACTTTGAATTTGAACAAGTACTTATTCATCTCTAGTGGCTCACTTGAAAGTCCAACTAGATGCAACCTAGTCGATAACACTCCATAAACTAAAAGACTGAGAGCAAGTTCTTCAATCCTAGTGCAAACAGCACATCTTCGGCATAAAAATGTTGATTTTTGTACCTAGGAAGTTGTTCCCCTAATGATTTTAGCCTAAGTCACTAAAAAGGGAAAACAACATGACCCTTGCATTAAATGACTTGAGATAAGCATTTAATTTCAATTTAAGTGAGGAGAGTGAAGTTAATTTTGCAGAGAATTAAATTAGCTTTTATTCTCATCCATCCATCTAAATCAATGTGGGCCCTTGGATTAGATGTCTCTTCAACTCACCTCGACATCCAAACAAAAAGGCAAGGTAAAAAGCTTTTCATTTCCAAATTTTTCATGAGATTTGAAAGAGCAAGACTGAGAGAGAAATTTGCAAGCACGCAAATCAAGGAAGGTACAACAGTCCATACAACAATAAATGCACACAAGTTTCAAGGAGAAACAATGGCATGAATTTCCAGATAGCAACACGAAAATAGAGGAAGGTACATAATCCGTACAACGTCAATATGGGGTTTGCACAACATTAATTGGGCACAAAAATCGAGGCCTGGGATGGGCACAAATTTCGAGGTAAAAATTGAAAATGGAGTCGACACAATTTTTGAGGAAAATTTTGGGCACAAATCTCGAGGTCCATACAGCCTGTTTTAGAACAGTCCATACACTACTGGATTGGCACGAATTTCAAGACAACATTCTGGGTTTCGCTTGTTGAGATAAGTTGTATTCTGTTGTTGCATTTTATTTTACTAAAGAAATAAAAATAACCCTCTCTCAAACAAGTTTTCCCCTTGTGGATTTTTCCTGGGCAATTTGCCAAAATTATGGTGCCTAAAATTTGTGTGTGCGACTGTCACTGAAAATTTATGTCAATGAATTTTTCCTGTGTTTCATGTTTAAATTTTTAATGTGAAGTCAAGTCATTAACAACTGAATGTTATGGGTTTGGGCATTAAACAATGACCATGTGACTGAAATTGGGTTGGGGAAAAGACACTTTAAAATCTACAAAAACGAGCCTCTTGACTCAACCTAGAACAAAATTGTTCCCTCTCCTCTAGCTGCATACTTGGCATCATCACCAAGCTCCACATGGATCCCTAAGTTTAATTCCGTTAATCTATTGAATAGTTGTTGTGCTTTTGTCATATGACTAGATGCACCACTATCCAAGTACCATGTACTCCTAGCAACTATGTTGGTAGAAAGGCATGAAACTAGTGAGAAGTAACTCTCGAACTTCACAACAAACTCACTCAACACTCTTTGAAGATGTTGCTACCTGTTGCTTCTTTCCTTTTCCCTTCTTCTCCAGACACTGAGATGCATAATGCCCATTCTTGTGGCGCACAAAACACTTGATTTTACTCCAGACTTACTTCTTCCTCGGTTGTGAGACTTCCCCTCACTAATACCCTTCTTACTAGAACTCTTTCCTTTTCCCTTTCTTGCCTTGATGACAAGGTCCAAGTTCTCATCACCATCTTCTTACTTGCAGGCTCTAGACTCCTTTCGAGTCTCCTCTTTAGATGCAATCGTCTCAAATCCTCTCCTTGGTGGGCAGTTTGCCAAGCACAAAGTTCTTTTGTGAATGGTTCTCAATGCCTGGTGAATCCATTCAACACAACTCGAACAAGCTCTACATCATCTACCTTCTCCCCAATAGTTGCAAGTTGATCATGATTCTGAGTAATCTTCATGAGATAGCTGGTAACATTGTCCGATCTAGCCTTTCGGACATCTATGAATTTGTCTCAAAATCATCTTCTTGTTTATGTTATCACCTTAGAATAAACCCATCAGAGCTTTGGACATTGCATGGGTTGTTGTGTTCTCAACTACATGAGGAATCAAGTGATCCTTCACAACGTCCTCACTCAACAGTCTCTGTAGATGTTGCTACATGTTGCTTCTTTCCTCTTCCCTTCTTCTCCGGACAAAGATGCATAGTGCCCATTGTTGTGGTGCACAAAACACTTGATTTTAGTAAAGTCTTTCTTCTTGCCCGGTTGCAAGACTTCCCCTCACTATTACTCTATTACTCTTTTTACTAGAACTCTTTCCTTTGCCCTTTCTTTCCTTGATGACAAAGACCAAGTTCTCATCACCATCTTCTTGCTTGTAGGCTTCTCCTCACCATCTTCTTGCTTGCGGGCTCTAGAGTCCTTAGGAGTCCCCGGACAAAGATGCATAGTGCCCATTGTTGTGGTACACAAAACACTTGATTTTAGTAAAGTCTTTCTTCTTGCCCGGTTGCAAGACTTCCCCTCACTATTACTCTATTACTCTTTTTACTAGAACTCTTTCCTTTGCCCTTTCTTTCCTTGATGACAAAGACCAAGTTCTCATCGCCATCTTCTTGCTTGCAGGCTTCTCCTCACCATCTTCTTGCTTGCGGGCTCTAGAGTCCTTAGGAGTCTCCTCCTGGATGCAATCGTCCCAAATCCTCCTAGGTGGGAAGTTTCTCTCGAGCACAGAATCCTTTTATGAATGGTTCCCAATTCTCGATGAATCCATTCAATGCCACTTTGACGAGCTCCACATCATCTACCTTCTCCCCAATAGATGCAAGTTGATCACGAATCTTCATGATCTTCATGAGATAGTTGGTAACATTATCACTCTGGAATAAGACTATAACATCATAGTTCGATATAGCCATCCAAACATCTATAAGTTTGTCTCTCATAATCATCTTCTTGTTCACATTATCACTCTGGAATAAGACCATCAGAGCTTTGTACAATGCATGGGTTGTTGTTTTCTCAACTACATGAGAAATCAAGTGATCCTTCACAACATCCATGATCATTCTCTAGGCTTTGATGTCCTTCTCACGTAGCTACCAAATCTAGCGGTTTTATTGGTTTGGTAATAGCCCTCTCCACAATGTCCAAAAGGTTCATGTTCTTTCAAGAGTAATGTAACCCTTGTTTTCCATGATAGTAAGTTCGATGACCCATCTAACTTGTCTTCAAACCTGAGACTGGTTATTGGCATAACTAGATCTCAACAAATAACTGTCGTGTGCATATTCCTTCAAGCACCCACTAAGATCTACTCTATATCTGCTACAATAGACTTCAAATCTGCTCCCTCTCAAAGTTTGAGCCTCTAAAACCATGTAAATTTTTATCCTTTAAATTCCAAATCTAGACTAACAAACTTCTAGTGATTATCCATGCTCAAATATTAAATTTCAACCACTGATTTATTTGCATTGTTAGAATTAATTAACAAAATTATGTGACTAAAGCAAAATGTAGGAAACATATCTAAACACAAGCACAAATTTTCTACCCTTCAAATCAGCTTTTCATTAAAATATTCCAAGCTTAAAATATTCAGAGCTTTGTACATTGCATGGGTTGTTGTCTTCTCAATTACATGAGGAATCAAGTGATCCTTCACAACATCCACGATCATTCTCTAGGCTTTGATGTCCTTCTCACGTGCTACCAAATCTACCGGTTTTATTGGTTTGATGATAGCCCTCTCCACAATGTCCAAAAGGTTTGTGTTCTTTCAAGAGTAATGTAACCCTTGTTTTCTTTCCATGATAGGAAGTTCGATGCCCCATCTAACTTGTCTTCACACCTAAGACTGGTTATTGGCATAATTAGATCTCAACAAATAACTGTCATGTGCTTATTCCTTCAAGCACCCACTAAGATCTACTACTATATCTGCTACAATAGACTTCAAATCTGCTCCCTCTCAAAGTGTGAGCTCTGAAACCATGTTCATTTTTATCCTTTAAATTCCAAGTCTAGACTAACAAACTCCTAGTGATTATCCTTGCTCAAATATTAAATTTCATCTCACCAATTTATTTGCATTGTTAGAATTAATTAACAAAATGATGTGACTGAAGCAAAATGTAGGAAACAGATCTAAACACAAGCACAATTTTTCTACCCTTCAAATCAACTTTTCATTAAAATATTGGAAAGGGCTCCCTTCCTACGAAAATGGCCCCAAAAAAATACACAGCAAGCCTAGCAAATTCTACCCCTCAGAAGGCAAACTTCACCTACAAATCTACCCTGGAAAACTTCAGCAAAACCCAAAAAATCCACTTCTTTGTTGCCTTGTACGTTCGACTATACAAACTATACAATCTGTATTGTGCAGCGCCGCACGGATTGGTCGTTTGTACGACTGTTCAGATTTAATGTTGCATGTCCATACACATGTACTAGATTCGTACGACCTGACCATATAGCGATACAGCCTGCTTCTACTAAACAATGTTGCCTTTGTTTGATCTAGCACGACTGCCCAATCCTAACCAATCCTCTGTCGTCAATCTTGGGTTCTACAGCAACACACAACCTGCTTCTACTTAACAACGTTGCCTTTGTTTGATCTAGCACGACTACCCTATTTCTTTCTCTCTATCGGGCAAAAGACTGGAAATTAGAAAGTCCTTCTCTCCCATGCAATGCTTGAGTGCCTCTCCCCTTGGCTGCCTTTATTGAAATGAACCAATATCCTAACTCCAATGGCCAATATTAGATCTCACTCGAGATCAATGGTTGTTATTCATTTAATTAAACTTTAAAACACTAATGCCCAAAAATTTGGCATTTCTCCAAATTAATCTAAAAAAATTCCAATGTTTATGAGAGGTATTAGTGACGATTTCCATAAGACACAAACTTATGAAAATACTTGTCTGAGCTACAAACATCAACAATTTGATCATTATAAAACTTCCAACATATTTCTAACAATGGAAACTCCACCAAAAGACTACCCACAAACTTGGGGATTAAACCACACAATAACATAAAATAACAATAAAAATGTGAAATTGGGCCACCGAGTGCAAGGTGAACCAAATGGAGGGTGTCATGCCCCAACTAACCCCAACATATGCTTGTCCCTCAATGCCCTCCTTTTTTAACCATGTAGGCTTCTTCTTTAAGGAATGGTGTCATGGATCTGGAGACCAGGAGGGGTTTTCTATCAAAATAATAGTTCCAAGTGGGCAAAATGAGAGGTGTGCTAAATTGGGTATGACAACCCTTACACGCACAATCACCTCTACAAAGCAAAATATGAGTGTGGCCATTTGTCCTAATGGGCCCATCCCAAGAAGCACTGGACACCAACCCAAAGCCCAAACGGCCCAACAAGATGAGAGACTTCTGCCCATCAAGAGTCAATCAACAATGCCACTAAGCCAACAATCCCTAGAATGAAAACCGGGAGGACCTTCCATGACCTAACCAAGGGTATCTAGCCCCAAAATCAATACTACATAATATAGCCCCAAAAACATGAGCCCGACGGGCTAGCTCAAGTGGTTGAGTGTTGTAATTTGTGAGCAAAAGGTCTCGGGGTCAAATCCCCTGGAGGCTATACAAGGGCTTCACTTGATGTCCCCATCGAGTTAGCTTTGTAATCAGAGCGAATGGGTGAGGCCCCTTCAGGTGGGCCCCCTATGCGTTGTTCCCGTGGACGTAATAGGCCCCGTTGGGGGGTAGGTAAAAATTGAAATACAATATAAAAAAAATAGCCCCAAAAACTTGGCCAAATAAACCCCTCTTGCTCTGGTATATCTGGACAAATGGTTCAAGCACTCTGAGACGTAACGGTAGAAAAAGGATTCATGAGAGAATTTTTTCCAATTGTATTTCAAATTCATAAAATAGCCTTTCCTACCTTGTAAATAAGTTTTTCATCAATTTGAACAGATCAAACCTAATTACAAGAGCTGATCAAATTCTGTAAATGTTTAACTAATTGCTTTCAGGTAATGCTAATTGATAAGGATTCATAGGTAAATGCTGCTAGATCTCATGCATCAAAACCTATAATACATCAGGCAAGACAACAATTTTCCGAGTAGAACCCTTTCCTAAATTAGAAGCTATATTTCAATATCTCCCCTGGTATCATTGTTGATCAATAAATGATCATACATAGAAGCACCTGAGTTCACATTTGGAGGTATAGTTCTTTACTCCTGAAGGCTATTTGGATGTCAAGTTGTCAACATGACATCAAGGGGCAAAATTAATAGCAGTAAACTAGGCAAAACAAAAGCAATCCATAAAATGAAATCTTTTTAATTTTATTGTTGTTTGTCTTTCTTTCTGCAAACAAAAAAACGTCAATGTAGACTTTTATTTTTAAGGGAAAAATATTCACCTAGTGTTTAATAATGGCGATCCAAATACCTCCATTACTTAAAGTGCTCGAAGATATTATATTCTGGACATACAAAGTACTGTATGATTTAGAGATGAAACCAACTTACCTATTTAGTAAAACAAATACTCCACAAAGAATGAATGTTCCCGCCACAAGAAACCATGCACCAAGGACCAAACTGAGAAACAAAACAGAAACAAATAATGAGCATGAGCACATTTCAAGGCAAAATGTATTTAACTAGATCTTCAAACATTCTGATTCTGAAGGAAAAAACAGCCTGTTTTTCTTGTTATTAAGCTTACAAGTAAACCAGAGTCTTTAGTCCAAGTACGGAAAACACTGCCAGACAACAATCACGGGCATCAGATTAGTTCCAAAACGTAGATGAATAACAAAATCTTAGATTATTGTTCAATAAATGCAAATGCTTGGACATAAAATTAACGACACAATCTTCTGGTGCATTCAAGTATTAAAAACAGGGAGGAAATCATACGAAGTCCAAGAAATGCCAGAAACAGCATAGCTGCAGCCACCACAATTAAGGTAAATCGCCTGCCTCAGAAAAACACAAGCTATAAGCTAAATACAAGTAATAAAACAAAACGAAGCTGGTTTAATTAATCCAGCAGCCAAACTTTTCAGATGAGTACACTGACATGCAAATTAAAGTTGTTGTTACAGAGATGCTTACACATTCTCAAGTACATTCTTTATTGTCCGAGAATTGTCTTTGGTCTTGGACTCCAGATCATTTGCTGCCCTATTCAGCTTTCTATTCATATCATCAATCTTTTGTTGGTCGCTTACAGGAAGGAATACTTGATCTACGCCTGTAGTTTTCGCAAGGTCTAGATACTGTGACACATTTCGTAGGTTTTGAACTGTGAACTCTGACTGATAAACAACATAATCCAAGGTATGAGATATGTTGCGATGGAACTTATCCTGTCCAACATAAAGCAGGATGCTCCCAGCTCTGTGCACATAAAGACGAAAAAATTCATTCTTTGAAGGTGTAAATTCAAATGCTCCTCAAAGACACATGGAAAACTTTAAGACGTAAAAAACCTTGTAAGTAGAGGAATGAAGGGAAAAGATTTAAGAAATAGAAGACAAGCAAAATATATAGTCCCGATGCTCCATTTACAACAACATCCAAGAAAAGGATAAAAGCATCATCATTCGAGATAGGTAATGGCAAGTATAAAATGTAAAGGAACAGCTACAAAAGTATTTCCCTTCCCTACCCTAATAACCATATAAAAACTGGGTATTTGGGCTTTGAGACCCAACATAGAGCGCAACATAAGCATACTAAGATAGAGCCCAAATATGTTGATATAAAAGATAATTGTAGGGTTCTAAATCCAAGTTTAAGAAATGACTGGCCAAAATAAGCGCAATCCATCATTGCCGAAGATAACTATCTAGATTGAGAGAAGTGACATTGGCTTTATTGCCAAAAATTGGCAGAAGCTGTGTTTAATCTTGTTGTTTGCTACAAGGAAGTAAGCTGCAATTACCCCGTCAGGTATCAGAGCAGGCAGGCCAGTATAGAGGTCAGAGGCATCGTCTATGGAAAAGCAGAAAGAAGCAATTGGGAATAAGAGTCTGCAGAGCCATCTGTGAGGGGCTGGAATAAGGAAGATAAAATGCCAGATCAACAGGATAGAGGGAAAAATACAGGTAGGAAAGGAATCAATCATCGTGAAACTGAATGGAGTCATGAGCAGGCCTTTAAACTCCATCACCCTTCTCTTGTGAGAAGGAAGTTGGAATGCTGGCTAGCAAAGGAAAATATATTCAGGATACAAGAAAGTGAAGTCAACAATGAGGAGCTGTCATGATTCTCTCATGAGGATTCCTGTAACACCAATGTACATCTGTTAAATTTCAATTCATGGTAAGCAAACCTACAACCTAAAACCCTGGAAAGAAGTAAACTAGAAAACTCACGAAAGTGCTAGTTTTTCTGCTTAATCTACAAACACATAGCTTACTGAAAATACAAACAGAAAACAGTAGAATCTGCAGCACTAAAATCACAATTTTTCTTTAATGTCTCTCAAAGAAAAATGTACAAAATTAAATCACTACAAACTGGAAAAGCAAACTTAAAATAGGAAAACAATTTCTAAATCTGAACTGAAGCTAATCTACTGATTCTGGACAGCACCATAATCTGGAAAAGACTCCACCATTATATGAGCGCTGTTGCACCCTGACTTTTCTGTCACAGAACCTGCTCATCATGCTGTGCCACAACACTATCATCACTGTTACACCCCCTCCACTGTCATCGTGACTGTACAGATCTGCTTAAGCCCACCATGCTGCAGGAAAAACACAATCAGAACAACATCTAAAGTTCTAAACTCCAACAACACTCAAAATCATTTCAGAAAGGAGCTTCATACTTCCTCACTTTCTGCTCAAGGGAAATCTAAGGAATCCCTCAAGCCTTTTATCCCAAGAATCTGGAGGAGATATTCTATCATTATGGCCTGAGAAACTGTAAGTTCTTTCAGTGATTTCAGTCTTTGTTTGGCAAACTCCATTGGATTACTGAGAGAGGACTTTGGTAACCTCAAGCCTCATCTGAATCCATGCTTTCCTATATAAGATTTTTGTCGCTTATCTAATTTTGTCTATGCTCTCAGTTTGAACAATGTTACAGCCAAAAGTATAATAGATGAGCCAGACCTTTTCCGGTGAAACTATAGCTGGTCAAAAATATAATAATATATATATTTTTATAGCAGTTTTCTCAGTCCTGCTTTGATCAAGGGCCAAAGTATCAGGCCAGTTTGCAGTTATTTTTAAGGAAATCTGGTAAAGGCATTAAAAAAATGTTATGATCCTGATGTCAATAACAATAACTCAGTACAGGGAAATTAAATTTTTTTTGTCAATCTAAAGGGTCAAAATTTGAATATCATCCCTGAAGTCAAGACTGATGAGCAGCATGAACTGAATGTAATATAAATTCTTAACAGATGCACCTTCTGTAAATATAATTGGGATTCTTACGCTGGGCTTTCATAATCAACATATCGTGTCGTGAGTTGAGACGTTTATTAGAAGATCTGGACATCAGAATTAATCAAATATTCCTTAAGGAAAGTAAAAGGCCCTGATCAACCCTTCTCACTGATTTGTCCCGGAAGCTCTTTAGGGGAGCCTTTCAGGCAGTAAAGTCCTGTTCAATCTAACAAGGTTCTAACCTTTTCCTATAAGGCCAACCCAGTTAAAAAAGGCACTGACCAAATCTTCTACCTTGTTGATCATGAAAAGTCAATCCCTCGCATGAAAGGTCTCTGGCCAAGCCAATAAGGTCCTAATCTACCTAAAAGGTCAATGACCTGGTAAAAGGCTCTGATCGACCCTTTATCACTTACTAGTTAGAAGGGTTGGTCCTGAAAAGTCTTAGGTAAGGGTAATGAAAGGTCTTCGGAAAGCTTTTCAGGTAGTAAGTTCCTTGTCAACCCAGTAAGCTCCTAATCTCCCTGTAAGATCAGCCGAGTGAAAGACTCTGATCAACCCTTCTACGGAATGGTTAGTGCAATGTAATCCTTCAAATCTAAGGTCCTGCACTTGCCTTATATAGGCATATTTTTCATGCATCGAAACAAAAACGGTAAATAACAACGAAACAATAAAAACATTCTGATATTACATGAGGAGGATAAATTTCTTACATTCCTGCACAGGTGAAAAGTACGAGAAGGATGAGTGAAATAGTGTAGGCCTTCTCGTGGAGTTCATCAAGTTTCACCCTCCGCTTACAGCAGAAGTGATAGAAGAGTAGCCCCAACAAGACCAATCCAAACCCTATAAGCCAAAGAACGCCAAAGGCGAAATATGGCGCGCCGGTGAAACCAACAGACTGCACACACATATATATACACTTATTAGCCTACTACTTCTTCTCAAACTCAAAGATAAGCTTTACAACAACTAGCCTAAAGAAGCCGAGCAGAACAAATACATTTCAGCATAATCAAACACCATATCTGTACACATTGTGTATATATCAGCATTTGCATAACCAAACAATCTGTACCACCAATATAATATATACATCAGCATATCCACAAATCTAACAATAAATACAGAGATGGGTGTATATTAATATATATATCGGTGTGTGCCTATATTTATGGGCATGCGCTTAAACGATTTCTAATTGGGATTTCGAACTCTTACAGCCCAGTAATGCTGGTTGGTGATATTCCATCCGCCACCATAGCGCTTAAAGTCATCCAATGGATCATGCCTGTGGGTTCGCCCCGCTGCTAAAATTAGGGAACTATTCTCCGCCAAAGGAGCAGGTGGAGGCGCCTCCAAATGTACAATACCTGACAAAATTCCATCCATGATTTAACGTAACATATCACAAGCAGAAAATTTCCAGTCTGTTCATTTAGTCTCAAAGCTGGTTCCGCGATACTCACCGACTGCTACCGCTTCCTCCGGCGAAAGAGCAGCAAGTGCTGTTACTGTGTGTATACTGATAATAAGCAGGGATAACATGAAGGCCGAGGATATACACACTGAATATTTCCACAGATAACCCATTTGGATTTTGGTTTGGATGGGTTTTCCTAACAAGAATGTTTTAAGATCACAGAACAATGACAGTATATATATTTGTTATATATTTATATCGTCCGGAAGATGAATCCCAACGACTAGTATAATGTATGGCCCAGATTGAACTGATGTACCACGTGGCATAAAAGTAAGGCTCGATAAGATCTGACATTGCTAGCTGTCCTTATGTCGGTAATGGTTACCATAGCGTAATAGATTTGTTTGAAGGGAAACTGATCGATCTTTACGCGGACCGACTTTGTAAAATATGCGGCCGTTTGTTTGTCCGCGATGACGCTGTTTTGTTTTAAATGCTGTTTTTATTACATTATTATACGAGGTAAAACTAAAATTTTGATTTTCATCGTTAGATATTTTAGATATGGCGTAGAAAGTTGTTACAAATTGGTAAGACTGTTGGTTTGCTAGTTAGTAATAATAAATTAATGGAAGTTTATTATACTTAATTTAAGCTTTATTTTATGTTATATTATTTATACAAATTAGTAGGACACGCCATAAGGGGTTAGGTTAACCTAACTTATTTTCATTTCAATGGTTTTTGAGGCCTTGTTCAGGTTTGAAACTCGATTAGTTTGTTAAAACCTGCATGTTGGTGGTAGGATAGAGTTTGGGTTTATATTGAGTTTTTTTATTTACTTAATTTTTGGTTTTTTTGGAAAACATAAAGGTTTATTAATATTTTTATTTGAAAAAACAAAATTAATGGTTTTATTTAAGAATAATCAAAATTGCATGGTGTATAAGATTTATTAGATATTGATATAGATAGTTAATTTAAGTTTGGATTTATTTTGTATAGTTTTATTTGAGAGTCCTTAAAACGACACAACCCAAGGACAACACAACTATCATATATTTTATTTTAATGCTTTTTGTATGTGTATACTTGATAATCTCTATAGCAACACATTTTAGGAGATTGACTTGATGTTCGATGATACAATTAGCTTGGGTTTGATTCTCTTTGATATTGCTCTACTTTAAAATCTTTAAAGTGATATATTCCAATAGAAGCACCCCACTTTATCCAACATGGTTACACTAGATTCAATTTAAGTGACTTTCCTTTGATGTGATTAAGGAAGGCATATATAAGGTTAAATGTATATAATATGAGTCTAAGAGGGCATGTATAGATCATATCATTCTTGAAAATCTCTCGAACAAAATATCATAGAGATTGATCTCACTTCACCCAACATAATTACCAAAGGTTCAACTATCGGCGTATTTTGTATAACTTTTTTTAAGAATCTCAAGGGCAACATGTTCAAAGAGATTCACCCCCACTCCAGCTATCATAAGTAAGTACCATAAAGTTGATACTTAACACATCTCATCTAACTCTTCTTTAGATTCTCATTGTAACATTTCTTACTTCATTTCAATTACACCACTAACACAAATTCCATAATACATTTTGGATGGTTCCACACGATAATCCCTAAAAGTAACTTGTCAATTGAGTATAGCATGAGTGTTTCTGAGATAGAGTGATATCCTTCCCACAAAAGTTATATTTTAGAAATGTCATATTAACCTCATAATAAAAAAAATTATGGCTTAGAATCTCACATACCTCAATAAATTAACCATTATAATTATATTATATTTGGTCGTCATCAAGCCCTTTTTTATAAAATTATGTTTAAAAACCCTCATACATCTTAAAAAAATCTCACAACCATGTTTTGATTTTAATACTTTATATACAATTTAATATAAAAATCCTTATTACAACATGTTTTAGAATAATAACCTATAAAACCCAATGCACTAAGTTTACATAACAACATTTCTCAACCATTAAACCATTTTAATTAATATAAATATAAATATTTAGAATTTCCACATTGCACTTTTGTTAAAAGATGACCGGATCCAACCAAAAAAGCAAAGTGGTTGTAACTTTAAAAGAAAGACATCCAACTTAATGAAGAAGGTGAGATACATAGACACGGAACCCACGCGCAATGGGAAGGTGAGATACATAGATGTCATTATGTGGGAAGGTGAGATGAGAAATAATACATAGATGTCATTATTATGTTTATTGTGATTGTCTTTCAATTGTGGAATTTGAAGATTAAATCCTTTGTCTGAGTGTTTGTTACAAGGTATTTTGATGAAAAAGTTTATGATTTTGTTTGTTAGTTTTTTTATTAAATTTTTGAAATTTTTTAATAAAATTGAATTTTGTTTTATTTTAGTTATATTATTGAATGTATAAATAAATACACTATTTTTATATACTTTTAAATATTTAAATTTGTAAATATTGTTATTTTAAATCTTAGAAATTTATTAAAATTAAATTATTGATTTCATAAAATCATACTAAAAATGATGTGGAGAAAAGATAAAATCGTTTAAACTATGTATATTTTGATAAGCAAATACAATCAAAAAACCGTTTAACCTATTATAAATATTAAATATGAGTTACAAAATAGTTTAGACTTTCAAATTGAAAAATAAATCCTTTTCCAAATTCCTACCGTGTTGCACTCAAATACAAATATTGAAATTGTCAATATTTACTGTGATCCCATCCAATTTGGTGAAATAATTCCAAAACAAAAAATCCATGTTGTGAGGGTGTTATGACCCATATATCCAATCTAGTGCAATAATTGCAATTTTGAAGTGTTAGCATTGTCTACAATTCACTAGGTTATGTACTCCATACTTTTTAAGGTGTACTTCTTTATAATAGATTAAATATTGTTGATAGAATTTGGAAATAAATAAAATGTGTAAATATCTAGAATTAAAAGATTACAGTTCTGAATTTATTTATTTAAACATTATTTTAATATAAGTTTAAGTTTGTGAAATAAAAATTTATAAATTTTTTAAAAAATATTAAAATAAATAAAGCTAAAACAAAATAAACCATCTTTGGATATGATTTTTTTTCTTTTTTAACTATATGAATTAAGGATTATTGGTATAGTTAATAAATGTAAATATATAAATATTATTAGTAAAGTTAATTAATTTTTTTTGCTTTTGGGTCTAAGATGTCCATTCTACACTTCACTAGGGGGAGATGTGTAAGTCCTTCCATACTCATCCTAGAGTTCACACGTGTCCTTTATAAAAAATAATAAAATGCTTAAAAAATAACGGAGTTCACTTTCGAACCGACGATATGAATCGATCAGACGACCGGCCATGCGTGACTGGTCACGTCCGACGCGGCCGGTCGTCCGATCGGTGCATATCGTCGGGCAAATAGGTTATACCAAAAAATAACATGTCTACTCAATTTAGATTTAAAATATTTTTTAGAACCACATATATAAGACTGCAAATTAAAACCATAAACATTTCGTTCACATTTTCTACATTTTCATTCTAAAAAAAGGTTTGCACTTAAATAGATTTGATCTCTTTGGGCACTTGGTACATCTTTTTTAAATGAATCTATATTGGTTTAATAAATTTAAATATATAGATGTTATTAAGAAAGGTTACTAAACTGTCAAATTTCGGTAGAGCAAACGAAAGAGAGGGGTTTCATTTGCTTGGCGGCCCAGGATCAAAACCCGCTGCTCCTAGAAGGCGACATTTAAATCCAACCATGCTAAGGGTTGGTGTGGCCAGGCCGAGTGCGATCCCCGATTTTGACGACTTAGATGCCCCTGGATCGTGGTTTCTCAGACCGAAGGTTCACCCAACAAGTCACAAGGCACTAAACCAACAAAACAAAACAAAAAAGTTACTAAACTAAGTATGCATATAATCTTTATATTATAAAAAATTATAACATAACTTTAGGTTAAATTTTTTTGGAAAAATAAAAATTCATAAAAAATCTTTAAGATATAAGGTCAAGTTAATAATAAGGTTGGAGATGATTATAATAATATATCCATTATTAGTTTAATATATCACTTATTAAAACAAATCTTTTGAAAAAAAATAACTTTTTATTTTACAATTATTTAAATTAAACTTAATTAATAATAATAAAATTATCAAACTTTATTTTATAAAATATATAAAATAAATATTACATATTATAAATCTAACCTTTTATAAAATAAATAAATTATAAATCTAACCTTCTAAAATAAATTAAATAAATATGAATGTTACTATATTTACATGAATTATATTTATAGATAGTTATCTACATAAAATTATTTACATCTGAATTGCTACCACATTTATCTATATTAATTATGAATCATGGACCCTTTCGACCTTTCGCTCTTTGATTATTATGTTATGTTAGTGACTTTGATTGTTAAGTTAGTGGCATAATCAAAAGTATTATAGTTTATTATTAATTTTTGAACTTATGATTGTGAATTCAATAACTCAATTTCAAAGGTTTGTTATTTAATTTTGTAAAAGTTTTATATTTAAAATTAGTATTATAGATCAATAATATTTTAATTTAAATAAAAAAATTCAACCTAATACCTTTTAAAAAATAAAAAACACTCTATATCCCCAGTGACCTCATGAAAGGTGTTCATCCTTTTATTCAATTCAATAATGATCTACTATTAATCCTTAACCCTTTCATTCTTTATTCAATGACTCAACCCGAAGTGTCTATTATTTAATTTTGTAATCGTTTTTATTTCTAAATTAAAGTTATGAATCTCAATTATATATAAATATATTTTAATTTAAATAGTAGATTTCAACCTAACATCTTTTCAAAAAAACTAAAAAAATTATATATCTCACCTCAATTTGTGTATGCCTCTTTATTATAATACTTTCTCATGATTAAAAAATTAGAATTATTTGAAGTGTCAATTCATTATAATACTTTCTTATGATAAAAAAAAAATTAAAATTATTTGAAGTGTCAAGTGCATGCATGCAGGTGGACACTCTTGTAAGAAGTTTGCTTTCACAATTTAGAAAATAAAAATATTAATGTATATTTAATGTCTTTTTAAGGGTTTGGTTGGGTAGTTAAAATATGTGGTCCTTAAATATGTGATGTGATGTGTGTATTTATGTGTATTTGAATAAAAGTTTTTGAGGATAACCATGGAGGGCATTTTGGTGAGGCGAGTTACATCAAGGAGGGCATTTTGGTGAGGCGAGTTACATCGTTTGATGATGAAGGAGGGCATTTAGAACAAGGGTTTTTTTTTTGGGTCTCTAGGATTATTTAGTTAGGAATCATGGTTCGGGTAGAATTTCTGACATTTTCGGAATAAGTCTACCATAAGGTAGGTTTCTTTTGTCACCTCTTAGAGTTTTGACATTTAGGGTTTTTTACAGTTTATTTACGTTATTGGTTTCTCTGTCAAGCCCCTGTGGGGTAGTTTTCCAGGGTAAACTAAACAAGGGTTAAATTTCTCAGTTTCTGTCAGGTCACTAGGATAATGGTTCCATTGACACTATCCACGCTGACTCCTCTGCCTATTCGTTCGGGCAGCAGTCTGGGAAAGCCCTTTCCTCTGGAAGATTCACTACGGTCAAAGACCTCGGCGGCAAGAGGTTCTATAGGGTTTGTACTAAAAAAGAGTGTGGATGTACACATTGGAACATCTTTTGTCCAGGCGAGCAGTCCAGTAGCCTTGGTTGAAGTGGAAAAGAATGGGTCAGCCTCCAAGCCCGCCAGACCAACCGTATCTACGGCTCACAGGGAAAAACCAGGGTTTGTCAAGGTTAATCAAAAACCACTTTTCTCGCGGCTAGGTAAAAAAAAGCTAAATACAACAAGTGGAAGCTACGTCTAGACGTTGATAAATTGACCCTTGGAAGAGGGATTGGCTTGGATAGTGTGGTAGGGATGTGTCTGGAGGGGTTAGTCGACAAGTTCAGTTATAAGGAAATGTATTGGCGTGATTTGGAAGGATGGGCCTCAGAGGTATGGTCTCCTGTCTTGGGATACAAGCCAACCATATATGTGTTCAAGAAGGGCTGGTATAGGTTCGTTTTCAGATCTGAAGCACACGCAACTTATGTTTTAGATAGATCCTGGATAAAAGGACATGGCAGCCTTGTGTTGAAGAGGTGGCATTACGAGTTTGACCCTGCCATAGAGGGGTTACAAAAGAGACACTTGTGGGTTCTGCTTCCAAGTCTTCCTTTTGTCTTATGGAACAGAGAGGCGATGGTTGCCATCTCTAACCATCTTGGTCATTTTATACACTTGAAGGAGGAGATGCTATATGAGATTGACCGCAAGTTTGGTCAGATTATGGTGGAGATTGATACGACAAGGGGTCTTTTTGAAAATCTAGTAATCGATTAGCATGGCTGGTATTTTACGCTTCCCCTGGATTATTAGGAGATTCCCTTTCATTGTACAAAATGTAAAAAAACAGTCATTTCTGGAGATCTTGCACATCTTCTTGTTCGAACTCTGACATTAAGTTTGAAGATATTGAAGCCTGGTCATCTAACGTTTCCTTTGTAGCGGCTTTCGAGCTTTCTCTGACATTGTAAGGTAATTATCAGAACTCCACTGATGCCTTGCCGCTGGTGGACCAGCCTATTCTGGGTAAGTTAAAAACCCTAAATCCTATTTTTGTTTCATCTTTAAACTCTTTGAAAACAGAGTACCTCAAGGGATTAGGTTTTATGGGGGATTATGTTGGGGAAGTCTCTCTCTTGAGGGAAACATACTTCTATAAGGGTATCATTGATAAATCCCAGGGGTCTGGCCATAATGGTCCAAGTAAAATCTGGGTTGAAAATCAAAATCCCTAGTCAACCCACTATTCTGAGTTGGATTCACATAACTCAAACCATAACCCTATCATAAAATTAAGTTTGGGGTGTTGGACACTCAGGTGCGTATTGGTCCCATTGATGTGTAGGAGCCCTCTGCTTCATATCCTTCCCTTCATCCATGTTCCTCACCTCCTTCTTCTATGATCTCATCCTATAGGGATACCTTGCTAAAAGTCCCTTTACAATCCTATTCTGGACTTTCGGGATAAGGGGATCCTATCCCAACTATGTTACAGGATCATCCTGATAAGTTGGAACTCGACCAAGAGGCCACAATTTGTCTTTCTAACGAAAAATCAATAAAAGGGGAAATTAAGGGGGGACTAAGTAATGACTTCTCTCTGGCCAAGAGTCGTAGTGAGAGGAAAGGGAAAAAAAGGGATAGGCACTTATTTCCTTATGTTATCTTCTACAACTCCAGTATCTCCTGCAACAATACTTAACCCTAGGTCACTTAGAAGCATTAAAGCCTTTACCAAGGTTAAGTCATGATCTGCTTATCCATTAATATAAGGGTAGTGGGGGGCATCCACAAGAAATTAGCCCTCCAATAGTTTCAGGACCGTATTGAAACATGAAGTCATCTTTCTACATGAAACAATGGTTATTGGGGATAAAGCCAACTCTTTCTTTATGGGTATTAGAAAGGACTGGGAGGTGGTTTCAATTGATGCAATTGGTCTCTCGGAGGGGCCTACTGGTGGCTTGGGATCTCGAAAAAGATGATCTCAAAGAATTTTAGGTGTCTGCAGGATTACTCCTTAATGGAAGGATCTTTGGCTTCTCAGAAGAATTAATATGTTAAATACGTGCGGTCCTTATCAATCAAAAGAACTATTTTGGGGCTCAGTGGAAAGAGAAGGAACCATCTTGATACCAAACTTGATCATTGCAGGGGATTTAAATTTTACCTGCTCAACAACCAAAATTTGGGGCCACAAAGCTAAATAAGATCCTCTTACTGCTTATTTCTCAAACCTGTTTGAAAGAGGTGAGATGGTGGATGTTGAGCCCTTTCCCATCTACCCTACATGGAGGATTGGGTGCCTGGGGGAGGAAGGGATTGCAAAATGCGTGGATATATACTTTTTTAGTAATTCATTGATTGATAAGCTAGAAAAGTATAGAAAATGGGTTGACCCTAACAAGTTGTCGAACCATTAATCTGTTATTTTCCCATTCGAGTCAAATTATTCTATGTGGAAAAGACCTTTTAAATTTAATCATGGATGGCTTAAGGAGGATGGAATTATTGAAATGGTTGAACATCTTTGGGTTTCTTATTTTGACATACATCATTTGGCCCCTACAGAGCGGCTCACTATGAAATTAAAAAGGCTGAAATCAAAGGTGATAGAATGGGAAAAAGAGAAGAAGGGATTCACAAATAAGTCTCTCAGTCGGATCGAGGAACATATTGAAGGGATCACTGTTAGGTATGGGATTGGAATTTTCCAGCAATTGGACTTGGATTTATTGATTAGTTTGGAGGTGGAAAAGATCAACATTACGAGGATACTAGATGAAAAGGCCTGCCTAAACAGCTAAACCACATGGTTGGAGGCAAGTGATAAAAACACTAAATTTTTCCATAAGTTTGCAGAACACCGCCAAAATATTAATACTATTTGGTCTCTGAATGACTCTATGGGTAAACGGTATTCTGACATGGAGGATATATAGGCATTAGATTCCTCTCACTTTGAGGATTTCTACAAGAACGATAGCAACATTTCAGTACGAGACCAATTAATTATAGTAAAAGAGTATCCCAAATTCTTCAATGAGGATGAGGGGGAGGAATTATTTCAGCCTATATATATGTCAAAAGTTAAAGCAGCCATTCATGCCTCGACGAGTTAAAAAATCCTTGGTTCAGATGGATGGACCATGGAGCTCTTCGTGGCATGTTTGGAATTTTTGGGATAGGAGATTTGATATGACATAGAGGAATCAAGGGTTAGTGGTACAGTCTCGGGTGCCATAAATTCTACATTTTTAGCCCTAATTCCAAAAAAAACTGTCCCGGAGGATCTGGGTGACTTCAGACCTATCTCATTGTGCAACTTTGTTTACAAAGTTATTTCAAATATTTTAGCTATGTGTCTTAAACCAATATTATCAAGAAGTATTACTCCTTAATAGTTTGTTTTTCTGGAAAAAAGATAGATATTGGAAGCCATAGGGGTGGCTCAAGAGGTTTTTCATAGCATCAAGGTTAGAAAACAGAAGGCAATTTCTCTACAACCGGATTTAAATAAAGCATATGATGTCTAGTGGGGTTTTCTTCGACTCATCCTCATACAGATTGGGCTGCCCTATAAAGTCATGAAATGGATCATGGGCTGCGTCTCTTCGGTTTCCTTTGTTGTACTGATTAATGGAAATCCTACTGCTTTTTTCTTTGCTCACAAGAGATTGAGGCAGGTGTTCCTCCTATCGCCTCTACTCTTTATACTTGTCATCGAAGGCCTCAAAAGTTGATAAAAATGTGATTTCAGTGGGAAGGGTGAAAGGAATAAAGTTTGGAAAAAAAATAATTGTGTCCCATCTCCTGTTTGTGGATGACATAATGATTTTTGGATCAGAATCCCTTGATGAGTGGTCTTTCATTTATGATTTGATTAATAAATTATGTTATGTTTTATGTCTCTCAATTAATCTCCAGAAGTCAAATTTATTGGAGCATGGACTTGAATCTGCTGATAAATCTGCAATTAGCAATCTGTTTCAAGTATCTGTGAACTCATTATTGTATGGGACCAAATATCTAGGATATTTCATCAAGCCAAATGGTTACCAAGTGAGTGATTGGCTCTGTCTATTGAAAAGATTTGACTCTAGGATCAAACATTGGTGCTAGCGATGGTTATCCATTGGCGATCATCTGATTCTGGCTAAATCGATGCTGGAGAACTTAGCGGTGTATTGGTTATCCTTGTGCAAAATTCCAAGGTCCATCCTAGATGCAAAAAAAAAAAAAATCATCTCTCTTTGGTCTGGGTCACAGGTGCAATTGAAATATCCTTTGGTAAAATGGGAAAATATTGATAGGCCAAAGGTAAAAGGTGGCTAGGAGCTAGAAAATATTTTCAATTTCTCATTGGCATTAAGAGCAAAGAGCTTATGGCTGGCTATCTTTGGAGAACGCATGTGGTACAAATTCATAAAAGCTAAATATTTATAGCGGTTCTCTGTTGTGCAATGGATTCAAAGTGTCTTAAAAAGGCAGAAGGGGAGTTCAAACATCTAGAATGGTCTGCTTGGAACTTTTGGGATTTGTGGAAACTAGCTAGCTTGGATGACTGGAAACGGTCGATCCATACGGCTAGGGGAATACCCTATTATCATGGGGCCCATTCCTTATAAACTATCTAATAATTTGATATACTTCCTCCACACAAAAGGTTATCTCTCTATGAACCATATTATTTTCCCTCCCATGACAGTTGGAATTCCTCATGGATGGATTTCGACAGCTCGGTTAGGGATAAATGGTTGTTTGGGAGATGAATAGACACAATATTTATGGGTCTCCAAAAGGGTTCATTTTTTATTAATGATTTTGAAGACGTGCTCAAATGGTCATTTAATTTGAATACAGGAATGTCGACAACTTCCCTAGCTTATCTGCAAATATATGAAGAGTCCATTTTCTACACACTTTGGTGGCATTCTACTCTATGGACCAGGAAAATACCCTTAAAGATTAAAATCTTCCTGTGGTTGTGTTTTGATAACCGACTGCTCACCTGGGACAACCTTACAAGGCAGGGTGTGTTTGGCCCAAGTCGTTGCCCTATGTGCGGCTCAGAGGGGGAGTCTATCTTCCACGTCTTTTCTCTTGTCTACTTGCATAAGAGGTATGGCATCTGGTTTCACAGTCATTAAACTGTTCAGTCATTTGGAAGGGTAGCTCTTTATCGCATTGTTTCATATCCTGGAAATGGTTTGTACCTTCCTGGAAGTCATTACCCTGATTGATCTCTTTGGAATTTTGGTTGTGCCGAAATAGACTCATTTTTTATAACAAGCCTATATCTGCCATTTCGATCTGTTTCAATGGTTTGGAAGCCTATAAGGAAATCCCTGAGGGAATGTTGGAAGGTGATAAGCCTTCAAAAGCAGTTCAGACAATGGACCCTATCATTTTTTACAAATCTGTGGGGTTTTTTTATGGTTCCTCGGTTCATAATTCACACTCATGTGCAGCGGGTGTTGAGTTGTATTTGAATCCAATTTGTTTCTACAAGCTATGGATGTGTTGTGGTTCAGGATCCAACACCATGGGTGAGTTGATTTCATTATGGCTCCTACTGCATTTCTTCTACAACATTGGGTTGGATGAGATTCATGTCTTTGGTGACTCAAAGGTTATCATTGACCGGGCAAAGAATTCCTGTGGAGTCCATATCCTACATCTCTTGACTTGGTTTAAAAGGACTCGCTCATTGATTCATCAATTTCGCGATATCTCCTTCACGCATATTTATAGGTCCTTTAACCTCTCGACTAATTTGCTTTCTAAAAAAGGTCATCAAGTGGAAATAGAGTCTTTCTTTTTTGAACGGTGGGTGGATGGATCTCGGGTCTCATAGGGATGCCATATAACTATATTCTGATGATCATTTTGTCCTTGTTCTGTGGAGGTCGTTGGCCTATTTTGCAACCTTCAACTGGACCTTTTTATGGTCTAGTATCTTTCTGGTGTCAGATCTTCTAGGTTGTCATTTTTTTGTGCCTTATTGGCTTGACTACCATTTTTTTATCCTGCACTCCATTGGACTATAATGTAGGCTTTGTACCAAACACACTTATACATATATAAAGTATAGTATTTTTTTTAGGAAAAAAAAACATGCATTGGAATATGAGAGTCATAAACATTATGTTAAAGGTGTCTTTCAAGGTGATCAACTTCTTAAGTTTCTTTTGTAGCATGTTATCCAAAATTAAGGGTTGAACAAACCTTCTCAAATCATCTTGTAACATGTCTTTCTTTTTTGTTCCAAGTGTTTACAACTATCGTCATATAGAAGTTGAGATGAATCTCCTTGGACTGAATGTGGAGCTATAAACTTCAATTGATTGAGCTCTCAAAACAAAATCAATCAAAACTTACCAATAAAACAGTGAAAATGCATACTTAAATGGAAAAACAACAACAATAACAATAACAATAATTCATGCTTAAAATCAATGCCTTTTAGATAGAAGAAGATGAGGATGAAACATGAAGGACTAAATCTAAATATAGTGATCATACTAATGCTTGAGGGAGAAATAGTGAACATTTAAGATATGATTACAAATAAAACTAGATGAAAAATAATGAATATAGCATTTAAAAATGCAATGATAAGTGTACAATTATATTTCAAAAATAAATTCAAAAGACTAAGGGAGGGGGAATGCTATGGAGGTGCCCCACCTTCTTTTGTCTACAATTTATAGCCTACATAAATGGTGATCCAACTCAAAGCATCCATGTAAGTGCTTTTGATAAAAAACCATTATGCCTGGCAAACCAAATTTCTTTTGCATGCCCTTCAAGGCAAGAGTTCGTGTGGAGGAAGCACAAGAAGCAACATATGGGGAATCTACCACCTAAAATCTCCATAGCCATCCCTGGTTCACTCTTTTTCTTTCAGTTTTCTTAGCTTTCACTGGTCTACAAATACTTTGTCTTAGTGTCAATTTACAGTCTAAATTATCTATTTTGTAATATGTTGGTCACGGGGTACGACTCTAGGAAGGGTTCTATGTTATTTTTTATAAAACTGAACAGGAATTTTGTTTTTGTTTAAGATTGGGGGGTTTCCAAATAGTATCAGGCCCCTGTAAATTGACTTTTGTACTTATGTTCTCTGTTTTTTTACTACCTCTGTTAATATGAAAATTCCTGTAGCTTACCAAAAAAAAAGGTGAGAGTTCATGAGGATGCAAGTCATACCCACCACCTATCATCAATGCCCAAAAATGTCTAACATGGCCAAGAGTCCATGAGGAGGAAGGCCCTATGACATCACTTTTATTAGTTAATTCCACAGAGAATGATATATACTCCCCATATTTATAACTAATCTTCATTTTTATCAATTCATTCCATTTGTTAATGATCTATAATCTCCATATCACCATATGTGAGTCGTAAACATGAGGTTTATAGCTCACACACCTTACCAAGGCTGATCCTCTACAAAAATGAAATTTGTTCTTTGCAATCTATACTCATAATTGATTGCAAGGTCTATGCTTGGTCTAATTTTGAGTTCAATCTATTCTGCTCACTATTCTCGTGCTATTCTCCAAGAAGCATGAAACGATGGTTTTGTTATTAGCTTTGAAAAGCGAAAGCAAATACCACCTATGGGGAAATAATCTAATCTTGCAGTTAATGCTAAAATGAAACAAACCTCTTCTTTGCAACATTCCAAACAACAAACACATTTTTGCTCATATAAAATTCAATCGATTAAATAAAACACTAATTGAATCTAATCAAATAGGTTGCCTTTGGCTTTTGCACTCTCTACCCAATACTCAAGATTCTCATCAATCTAATGAAGGAGCAATTGTGACTATTGTTCAAGTAGACAAAAAGAATACAATAATTCTTGACTCAATGGTTTCTTGATTTCAATTGATTATGCTTTATGTGGCGATGTTTGTGTCAATGCCCAAATGATAAATTCCTCTTACTCTAGTTGAGGACTATTTAATTAAGACCATTCCATGACCAAACATTCTCAACACTTTACACCATAGTTACTTTACTGGGTAACGAGTTATTGCATAATGGCTTATCAATCATTCAAATTAAACTGTCCATGCACAAAATTAAATCCAACTTCCCTTTACCCTTATTGCTACATACACAAGGAGATACAAACCTATTGAATTAACAAGACATTCCAAAAAGTATGGGATTTCAAACCAACAAGAAATACAATATATACTCTAGCAACTACATATAAGTCATAATGCTTGCTCAACAACTTTACTGCAGTATCAACACATAACAACTCTTATACAATAAAATATTCCTCTGGTTCACTTAAAGAAACATAACATCTCAATGCTACTAAAAGTAAATTTCTTGATTGTTACTCATTAATTTCTCTATGACATGCCATTTAATAATACATATGTATGTTTGCAACTATTTACAAATGCTTGTAGGGCATAGGCTCTCTTGGCCACATGAACTTCTAAGGGAAATAAAAGAATTCACTTTAGCTTATGCAATATGCCCATAAAATGAACTAGCATGACTTATCTTGTCTTCAAGCTTTGCATTAAACACGAGTTACCTTTGCATATAGGATTTAAGGGAACATGAGTTTCTAAAGGTGAAAGCAAGGTATAAAGGGTATGTGTATGCCTACATACATGCATCCAATAGTCAATGAAGGAGATAAGAGGTGATTGACAACAATACAAAGTTAAACAATAGTGAACAACTATTTATTGCCCACCACTGATTTCATATGAGCTTTGGATGGATAGCCTAAAGTGTCCAAATCTTATGCATGTGATTTCCAAACCGATGACCCACTTAAGGAAGAAAAAAATCGCATTGTGAATATAGTCCAAAAAATATTAACACAGCCACAACTCGGGTCATTGGGAACATGTGCTACAAGTTTATTAAAAAAACATCAAGCTAGGGTTGATTGAGTGCAAAACAATTCCTTTTGAATTCATGGTTGTAGCTAATAAACAAATGCACCAGTTAGCATACAATCAAGAAGTGGTGTTACAATTTCAACCAATCATGGAATTCAACAACCATTACATGCCACTAATTAATCAACTAATGAGTTACAATGTTGCATGAGTATTTAATTTAAGACACATTATCTCAAAATTGAAGTTAGCAACAAGACCTAAGCATGCAAAAGGAATTCACAAAATAATTAATCACAATGAATACATATATTTTACCTTGAAAACACAAGTGAGAAAACTAGCTTCAAATGGTTTATCGTTCTATATTTTTAAACAATAATGGGGTTACAATGCACCTAATGGCTATCTGGGCTATTCACCACTTCACATACCTGTCACATGCCCCAATTTGCAAAACAATTTTATGCTTCTGAGAAACATTATGTTATATTTTATGTTAAAGTTTGTAAATAATGACCAAGTGGGGTCAAGGATAATTTAATGTATTACAGAATATTTTATTAATAAATAAATAAAAGATGAGACAACAGCTTAGGGAAGTTGTTAAATGAGTGTTTACTGGTCGCTTGGTGGAGGAGACTGGGTTGAGAGCAGATTGACATGTGGCAGCATCCTCAAACTACTTCTAGTTGTTGCAGGTGGTAACTTCCCTATTTTTGTGGTCATGATTCCCCAAGAAAGTGGAACAGGAGTAGGTGGCTCATTAAGTAAAAAACCGACCCAAAAGACCTAGGCATGCTAATAAAACTTCCTATTGAAGACAACTAAGGCTGGTCATTCTGTAATTGTGATCATTCTGTGTGAATGAAGTGCACATGTGAAATTCGATGGAGGGGACTAGCTTAAGTAAGTTTGAGGGGATAAGTGATGAAGACTGAACTAGTGCATCTATTCTAAGCTGAGTTCAAACTGCTGCAAGCAGAGCTGAGTTACTGCTAACACGCAGTGGAGTTATAGAGGATCTCAAGACTACATCTCTCACCCAGTACTCTACCAGGAGGACCAACAGACAAGCTCGGGGGTCCTAAGAATTGCAGTCCAGCTTTTCTCCAGGAGTTGGTTGGGAGGAACAACCTCCTTAAGCTCTTGTCACCTCATCTATATTACAGGTTCTACTTGCATAAGTTTAGTTATTATTTTATTTACTACATCAGAAAAATTAAGAGTTTTTCAGGATTATAGTATATTGTTGTTTTATTGCTATTAGGGATAAATAGGAAAAGTTATTTATGCTGTGATATATAGTAACTAATTAGAATAGGGTAAATCAGTAGAGACATTGCGGAGTAAATTGATAGATAGGAAAAATTACCTAAATTGTATTTTTCCACACCTCTTGCAAGGCAGTAGTACTCTAGTACAGCAGGTATATTTATTTTAGATAAGTAGATTCAATAAAACTTGAATGCATATGCAAATGATTACTTTCTATAGGATTTGTGTAAATTATTTACAGAAATTAGCTGCATTTGTAATATCTACTCAAAGTATTTAAATTAATTAATTAAAGATAGAAGAACAAGTTTAAAATAATACATACGAGTATGCATAACAGACTATACAGTAAAATTAGTTAAGTTATAAATTATAAATCTAGTAAGTGGACCTAAATAAATAACATAGAACAATAAAATATTTAAACTAGGTTTAACATAGTAAACAATATATTAGATTAACTATTTACCTAGTTAGTTCATTCATGAGAAATTGTAAACTACTTTTATTGAAACAAAAGTACTAGCTCTGTAAGCCATTAAAACTAATTAGGGTTTACAAAGGTTATGTACTCTCACACTAGAATAAATTAAAAAATTATAATACTAAAACCTAGCACAGACTATTCCTGAAATTTATAGAAAATAAAACTCATTCATATATTCAATCCCATTTCCAGAATTTATTATGGTATTATTAAGTTATTGCTAGCAAGATAATTCTTAACCAAAGATTAATAAAACTTAGTCATTTTATTAAGAAACAAATATCTTACTTATCTAGTTAATCCTATCCATTGAAAAAGTAAATAACTATAAAAATAGTTAAAATAAACCAAATATACATAAATATAACCAAACAGAGGAATTGCTAAATCATCATTAAGCTGCAAAAATCTTTTAGATAATAAAAACAAAACTGAACAACTGAGTCTCGGCTCGCAGCCTTTTATTTATCAGTCAAAGCTTAAAAGCTTACATAAAAGTATCTATACTTAAACAGGGTTCACAAAATCGAAACAACCATTTGTGCAGCTATGAAAGCTCTTTACCCAAGCGAGTAGTACTCTAAGAACAACCCTTCAAGTTTTCATTAAAAACCCTAATCAAACCTCTTGAAATAACCAAATGGCCTGACAGTAAGAGTCACAGCTTAAGCCAGTTGCAAACTTTACATTTATAAGTTCATCATGACTAAAAGAGGACTTAAACTACTTCCTTAAGTCTCGGCTGAGAGAGCCCGAGTTCACCCTTTACAAACAACCACTAGGGTTTTTAAAAACAGAAATTAAAAGAATAAATAGAGCAACTAAAGACCGATCGAATCAACAACCACACGCATGGCAGTGTTATAAAATCCATCTCACAGCAGTGCAGGAGAAAAACCCTAGGTGAAACCGAGGCTTACCGGTTTCAAAGCCTTCGCGAAAGCTATGTTGTTGAAGTTATCAATACTTCGAGCCATAGTGATGAGCCTGCATAAACAAGACCGGAAGGAGATAAGGGTTAATACTGAAATCCTTAAATAAATAAAAATTAAATTTATTCAAAGTAGTAAACCAGTTGAAATTTCTTACCTAGAGCACGGTGCAGCAGCTGAATGTAGTAGTCTTACCCTGCTTTTCCTCGTGAGCTTTGAAAATTGAAGTGAAACCCTGCCAATGTAAACCTACAAGTGTATAGTATTCAAGATGGAGTCTCAGGCCGCGGCAAGATAATCCCAAAACCTTTGTGGAGGCATGAACAGTCAACAAGAAAACTCAGTGCACACAGTGAGCAACCCCTATCGCACTCCTTTTCAATTAAAGAGTTCCAACTCTCACAGTAACACAATGGCGAAGACAACCTAAACTCTCAGTAATCACTACACAGTTAAAAAAACCCCTCTTAATGGAAGAAAAACTTATTTTTCACCCTTCGACACTAGCTCGTGGAAGCTCACAAGGCCTGTGTGCATTTCAATGGAGGTTCAACATCAAGTATGGCGACCACGAGCTCTCGGCTCGACCACTCCACAGTCCACACTAAAACAAAGCGCAATTTTAGGGTAGAAGCCAGTTTATGGCTTCTCAAGTCAACGAAACCCTAAAGCTTCAATTCACCAACCACATGTCCATTCAATAATTTACAAATTGTGGGTATCGAGCTATAGTTGAGAGTCTCTATTCGAATCCTGCATAATTATTAGGATTCAAGTCAAAAATTTATAAAAAAATCATTGCATAATGATATAACCTCGTTTTGATTTCTCTTTCATTTAACCATAGACCTTGTACTTTGTGTTAGGTGTTCCTCTATACTAGAGTTTAAAACATAATTCACCTATAGCCTTAGTATATATATATATATAAGAGATCCTCATTTTAATTAATGTCTACTATTAACAATAGTAGTTTACAAATTAAAGAAGATAAATGAGTTACATGAGGTTACCTAATCATAAGAATCATGGAGCAAGGAATAGTATAATAATACTTCTAGAAATATCAAATTACTTTTTGTGATTGAGAGCTCTTATGATATGAGGTTTTATATGCAAGAAAATAAGTAATAACACATGATTTAGAAGAAAACAATAACATAGATTATTTAAAGTTTAAAAATGACTCAAATAGATAAGAACAATACCATAGTCTATTCTCTAAACGACAAATATGTAGTTATGGATGTAAGTTTTTGTAACATATCTTCTTGTTTATGAAATTGTTAGGCCATTATACTCTTATTGGCATAAGTAGAGTTGTTCTCAATCTACAACACCTCAAAATAAAGAATAAGCATATAACTGAAAATACAAGAAGGAAGTTTATTGGATCAAGTACTATGGTAATAAACTTTACTACACATAATCCATTCCTTTTCCAGCAGTGATATTACAATCATTTATGTAGTTTGATGACATTTAAATTACCAACAATACCTTTTACAGGGTCAAGCTGCAAATAAACATTGTTAACTAGCATCTTATCCTATGCTAGTGGAGTATCATTCTCGATATGGAATTTTATTGGAATAAACTGTTACCAGTTTAGAACCTGTAAAAGAACCATTACTCCACTACGTTAGCTGTAAGCTAAGTAAGCCCCGATCTCATCTAAGATTCTTTCCTACTTGACAAAAGAAAGTATTAACACAATTAGTATCAATTTAAGATGTAGTTTCCTTTCTTGCTTTCTCAAACAAAAATTGTTTTGTTTAACATCCCTAACATAGTACTTCAAGATAACTACTAAATTATATAGAGCTAAAGAAACATAATGCTCCTTGTTAACTATTATTGTTTGAGTAACCGCTAACAATTATTGATTCATTGCCGATGACAACCTTGAACATTTTATGTTACAATAAATTTTTTAAATTTTTATGAATTTTTAGGGTTATTACAATACCCAACTCTCTTATGCATCCTCTCCTCTTGGCCAAAAAATATCCTTAGTGATTCAATCTCCAAGAAGATATAAGTAGAGATAGGGCTAATGAGAAGACAAACATCATTGTCCTTTCATTTCCCATTCCACAACTTTCACTTCTATTTCATTTTTCTTTTCTTGCTCATTTTTTTTCTTTAAATTTCAATTTTTATTGAATTCCTTGTGTGTATTGAACTTTACAAACCAATAATTTTGGTTGTGAATACCTTTCAAACAATATTGTATCCATTGCCACATTTATTTTATTGTTATAGTGGTGGGATGTATTAATAATAATAATAAGTAACACAACCGAGATAACCAAATATTTCTTTGAAGTAAAAAAAATGCTTGCAACCTAAACCAATTCCCTATAATAATAAGCCAATGAAATGTGCCTTCTTTGATGTCCTTAACTCCCCATGGATCTACCTTCTTCAACAAATTATATAAAGCACACATGAACCAAGTGAAATAGAATGTTCAAAGATAATTGTAAGGAAAAATAAAATGGTGTAGATAATGAAAATGTCCAAAATAGAAACTCTATTGCAAATCTATAGAATCCTTGAATAACATGTTCAAACATAGTGCTCTTAGGTCAATCTTACTACTCATACATTTGGTTTTGTTTCTTTTTCATTATCTCACTCTTCCCACAAATAAGTGAAAATAAGTAACCATTAGTTTAACCTCATTTACAAACAATGTGGAACATAGATAACCCTTATGTTAGTTTTGTCTGTACAATTGGCGAAAGATTTACAGACTATTTATTTCATAGTTACACCTAGGTATGTCACCCTTAGACTAAGAACACATTATATAGTCTTTCGTTGAGCTTTTGAAATATGTAACATTAATCTAGGTTCCCAACACTAAAGATGATATTTGTTAGTGGTGGAAATCCATCACCTACATATGAACATATGTCATCATCTTTTTCTTTATGTCATTGCTCTTTCCTGTAATGCATACCCTATAGATAATGTCAACACCAATATACTATTGAAATACCAACTCACAAACATAATTAACCCCAAGATAATTTAAGAAAAATGTGTCGCTGCACTCAAATAAACACCACTACTGAAATACCTCGTGAAATAGAGATTATGCAATGACTAAGTGAGAACAAACACAATCTAATTAAAAGTAAACAAATGTTGTTTTCTTAATATCATATTTGGCACTTTACACCGGAGAAGAAAAGGAGGAAAAATCCTTGGAAACTAAATTAATATCATGTCAAAATCACATTTTCCAACCAAATACTTTTGTTGAATTGACAATATGATTCATACTCAAGGGAAGAAATATAGAGCACAAGACATGAAGGATCAATGTCTACCTGTATGAAGGGACAACCACAATAAGGTGCCTCTGTCCTTTGTATAATTATCTATACCTCTCTTTGACATATTTTTCGAGCTCTTGGGTTCGCCAATTGTGGCCAATAGAAAATGCAAGCTAATAATACAATAATAATACAACAAAGGAATAATTTTGCATGACAGGTGTACCCTAAGTCAAATTGCAA
This sequence comes from Pseudotsuga menziesii, assembly GCA_001517045.1. Classification (NCBI taxonomy): domain Eukaryota; kingdom Viridiplantae; phylum Streptophyta; class Pinopsida; order Pinales; family Pinaceae; genus Pseudotsuga; species Pseudotsuga menziesii. Next base: position 81,696 of record LPNX011037833.1, on the reverse strand, counting down.
ACCTCCATATGGTTCCTTACAGTTAATTAATGCACTATTATTAGTACCCATAGCCAAAGCTAGTATCCATGATGGAACATATTGTTTGTATTTTTAAATATTGTTGTATCTAAAAGACTATCCCTGCTCTAGGAAGAGACACTGTAGAATGTGTTCACTAGTATTTTCAATATTGTTGGTAACAAATCAAATAGAAGGTGGTTGGTAGAAGGTGATATTTCATATTATTGACTATTTATTATAGAAAAAAAATATTGTCTAGGGTAATCAACAACTCAGGGCAGGGATCATACTTGTGTGACCCGGGGTTGATTCTTGTCTACTACCACTATACCCATAGGTGCACCCACACTACCCCTACACATGTGCATAGACTATTCAAGGTTTTAACCCTCGACGTTACAAGCAGTGCCGCAACAGTGCATGTAACGTCCCTGACCCTCCGACCGGCGAAGAGGATGCTACCAAACCATTATCTATACGGGTAACTAGCCCCATGAACATGTGCATACATAAAACTGAAATAAAATGCTTGGAAGTAAAAACATGCAGAGATGCATAATTGTTTAACGTACAGCGGAAGCAATCCATACATTCAAGCATTCGACATGTTCATCGTAATCCATTAAACAGTAAATATAATTGCAGAGATGAAATAGATAAGAATACGTATCCTGTGAAGAATTCATCCCGCAACCAGCTACATCGCTGCAATGTTCCACCCAACCATAGGCCAGTGTGCTCCTTAGTCTCTCAGCAACATTGCCACCCCCGAGCTGGGCATGATTCCCTAAGGAATAAGGAACAAGCAAGTTTACACATAGACAAGGATACACAAATCAGCCAAGCCAACACAGTTGGGTTTATCAGGCCATCAACAATTAGCCAAGCCAACACAGTTGGGTTTATTAGGCCATCAAGGAGTGGGGAAAAGTTAAATGCTAAGCTGGTGAGCTCATTGAAGAGCTAAAGACACCTACACCAGAACTAGCCTGACTTCTAGGACACCCACACACAATCAACACAAGAAAATCAGTCCCTTCTCTGCTACATAGTCCCTCAGACCCTGACTTCCCTTCCAATGCTCTTCAGGGGTGGTGGAGAAGAAAGCCAGCCCTCTAGCTCTATCTGTGTGGCTCCCAAACACACCAGGCTTATCAAGCAACCTAAGACTTCATTCCCACTCCAACACAGTCCGAAGACCAACCACTGCATACATGCAGCAAGACAAGCAATTCACAGCTATGACTGGGGAATTTGATTCCTGAGTCATTCTTGGCCCTATTGTGGCCAAAACGACTCAATAGAATCCACAACATCCCAAAAACATAAATGAACACACAACAAACAAAATCGTGGGGAAAACAACAGCCCCGATCTCAACAATGAAGCAATGGGAAATACACAACCCCAAGTTGGAAGAGGAGATCCGACTCTCAGCCCGGACAGGGGGAAAACATATACACATAACCACAAGTCAGTAAGGAAAATGCATACACAGCAGAAATCATGCCCCTGAGGCCACTCTTCCAGCTTGCTACGTGAGGAAAACAACGAAGAATCCCAACCTGTGCGTGAGGAGAAGAGAGAACAACTGTCCCCGCGTGAGGATGGACGAGAGTGGAAGAAGAATGGCATCCTGTTTTCCCTGCCCACGTGAAGTGAAAGAGTCTGCTGGTGGAGTGTGCGTGTGGGAAAGGATTGACAGTCCTGCCACACACCACTGCCCAACAATAACTACCCAACTAACATCAGAGGTTTTAATGTGGTAGTTGACTGAGTGAGACAAGGGAAAGGTGAGTAAGTCAAAAAGGGTGGGTGACAACTAGATGGGTTCAACAGCTGACACATGGATTTTCCCCATAGGCTCAAGGTTTAATAATTTCCCTCCCTATCCTTAGGAAAATCATGCCCTTTTCATCATGGTTGCATTGACATAGCTGGTTGGGGTTTATTTGAATTAAAGTGCATATTTACATGATGCTAGAATTAATATGTGTCGGGTAGCACGATATACCATCAGCAATGATTTCAATCGTTGAAACATAAAACAACCAAATCGATGGTGGGGCTTTTTTCCTCTAGCTCCATACCACGATTAAATTCAATATATACATCATATATATTTAATGCAAACGAGGTCAAAACCGGGGTGTTATAGTGCACCCTATGGCCAACTGGCCTACACCCTAGGGGCTATAGAAGAAAAATATTATTGAAAAACTAACAAACAAATTAACTAAAATTAACTAGAGCTTGAGAGAGTACATGTATTTGCTTCGAAGTTTATATAGCCATACCAACATTAGACTTAAATCAATACGCTTCTTTGGAATTACTAAGTACATGTCTATTCTTCTAGGTTTGCCTCATGATGTCAAGGAAAGAGAATGGATATCCATAATTCTAGGATATCATAGTAGATCATTCTAAGTTCATACCCTCATCCTAAGAAATTAATTGTGTCCTATTACTGGAAGGTCATTGGGTTAGACAAAAAAGTGATTGGATCATCAACACGTGAAGTTTTTCATATTGTAACTCTTTCACAACTAAGGTAGTGTCCCCATTATTTTCAATATTCTATGTTTATATATAATCCATATCTATTAAAGATGAAGAAAAAAAGACACAACCTTCAATACGTTTTCTTCCATTTTTTATTTATGAAAATGACGAAAAATTCAAATTGTAGATATAATTGATCATTCAATTCCACTACAAAAATTAGTTTCATTGTGCAACTTAGTAACTTAAGTTTGATTATCAAATGCATTTTTGTATGGATTTACTTAATAATCCCCAAAGTGACATGTCTAAGGAGATTCACCCTACTTCAACCATTTTCACTAGCTTATATTTTATTTTCAACACATTCTATGTGGTTATGCTTAAAAAATGTCATCACAATACATCTCATAAGATTGATCTTACTTTAACAAACACAACTAATCAAGTTTTGATTATACTAAAATTCTTTAAAAACAATAGGTTACATAAAAACATGCAACACCATATCTCAAGTATTAACCCCACTGTATCTTTTTTCAAAGGTGTCAAGCCATATCATAACTATGTTGTTAACTGACAATGAGGACAATTGTCACTATCTACTATCCACGAATCCAGGCCGAATCATCACTAAAGTGATCCATTGATCATCTATAAGCAGGCTAACTCATCACTAAAATGATCCATTGATAATCTATAAGAGGGAATACTTACACTCCTGCTAGATGCCCCTAGATCTTGGGTTGTCAACATATCCTTACGTCTAAAACAACAAACTTAATCAATAAAAAATAGTTTTAAATTTTACATTAAAACCATACTCACTCTTTTTTTCATTACTGAAAATCATGACACTCCCGTAGGTGTCATGTACATATACTCATGGGTTTTGATCCTGGGTAGAGACAATAATAGCTAATTGCCCCAACCACCCAACCTACAAAAAAAACCCAAAACCAAATTCACTTTATATAATATAAATACCTAAATACCTTACTTAAATTTAGTAGATTTTATAATAGATACCCAAGTAACACATCTTGAAAACCTCTACGTCCTTTAATACAATTAAGGTAGATTATTACACCGAAGGTGTTATTTAAGGGGTTGATCCTCTCCGCAGGCTTCGTTGTCGACTCATCATTTGTCGACGGCCTATCAGGAGCCTCCCCGTGTCATCAGACTCTTGACCTGGTTTTAACTTGAATTTAACGGCTCAAACTCCTAGTCGAGGAAGATCAATCCCCTGGTCGAGGAAGATACATGGCTGAGGAAGAAGCATCCATCGTTTCTTGGAGCAGTTTCACACTCGTGGATGCTGGAGGCTGTGTCCATTGTTTCTCTTGGAGTAGCTTCGCACTCGTGGATGTCGGTGGCTGCATCCATTGTTTCTCTTGGAGCAGCTTCGCACTCGTGGATGTCATCTGCTTCCCTTAGTCACGACAAGCATAAGAAGTCAAACCTAATGATATGCCTCAAACTCGAGGGTTGGATAAGAAAACCTGGCCAAAGAATCACTGTTTCGATTGAAGCTCTGTCACAGTGACCTATCAAATTATCATATACATATAAGCAAGAATTCCCTTTTTGACAGGGCTGTGTCCTCATGAATGCCAAACTTCGTAGCTCAACTCATCTGGGATTGCTCCAGAGGCAAACTCGTGGCAAATTTCTTTAACAAATCTACTTCAAACCTATAAATTTGCTGAATGCCAAACTTCGTAGCTCAGCTCATCTTGTATTTCTCCGGAGGCAAACTCATGGCGAATTTCTTTAACAGATCTAATTCAAACCTATAAATTTGTTGAAATATAAACCCACTGCAAAATCATAAATAACGCCACTACAAATTTAGAGTGAATTGATGTAACTACACAAATTGATGAGAAAACTGCAAATCACCTCGGAGAAAGCGTATTCATGGTGTGCTAAGCTCTTCAAAATGATGGAATATTGTACCCATTAGGAAAATAGACTCCATGGGTACAATTTTCATGAGTTTTTGAGGTGGTTAAATTAAAACCAACCCATTCTAAACTTCGAAATCGAACAGATATTAAATCATAGATGCCTAGCCCCTGGACTGCCAAATGTTATGGATTTCAGATATTGAATCACAAACGCCTAGCCCCAGGACTGCCAAATGTTGGATTTCTAATATTGAATCATAGACACCTAGCCCTGGTACTGCCAAATGTTATGGATTTATTCTTTCAGGTTTTATATTTATTATATAGCTTCGCTCCAATAATGGTGGCTTGCGCACGCTCTTATTAACGGAATTTTACTTGTATCTAATGGTGGCTCGCGTGCGCTCTTGTTAACAGAATTTTACTTGTATCTGAGTGATTAACTATGACGGTTTTATAGAGAGATAAATGCATGTTTTTAAATATTTTTATGCTCATTTGCATTTTATTATTGTACAGTTTAAGAAGGCAACAAAAAGATTATCTATTGATCTATCAGGGTGAGCAGGGTGAGTGTTGTTGTGGCATAACAACATTTGTTAGTTGCTGGTTGAAAGGTTGGTTGAAGGTGGTTTATGTAAGTTGAATGGAACTTTGCGATTGAATAAAGCTGTCAGCATTCGTTATTTATTTTATACAGTAGCAATTAATATTGTCTTTTGCTTGTTTTTTATCATAAAACCCCTAGATTATAAAACAACTAGAACCTAACTTAGTAATTTCCAAATTGCAGTGATAACAGAGATTTGCAAGAAGTTATTTTGTGCTTGTTGGCTATCAAAATTTAAGAAAAGCAACAGTTGGAAGATTAAACGTTGGAAAAGGCGCAACTAGCATTCAATTTTCCTCTGTTCATGCTGCCACCTATATTAGTTAATGAATACTATCCATCTCAACATTAAATAATTCTTATGTTATGTCTTTCTTTAATGTTGGTATGTTTTTAATGCTGGTTTGTTTTTTATTTAGCCAGCAAGCATGCACATGAGAGGTTTGGACCTTTGCTGACTCGCCCAAAGCAGTGCCTGAAAGTCTGCCTAAAAGTATGCCTTCCATTCTGTTAATTTGTCTGTGTGGTGAGAGATATCCATATTTGGTACATTATTTTTATACACTATATTTAACACCTAATTTTTTTCTATTCACTGAAATTTTCTGTGCACCACAATATTACCATTTATGGTAGCACTATGTCTAACGACTAATTTCTTTTAGGTTCATTGATTTTTCCTGTGGGCTACAAGATATCCATATTTGATAGTACTACGTATAATAGCTAAATTTTTATGGGAGATGGCTATAAAGAAGAAGTCTAAACCCACTAAGTTTTTGATTTGGTAGTTTGCCAATATTTTAAAATTATAAATTAAATCAATACTTTCAAAAACCAATTTATAAATGAAATCAATACCCTAAATAACCCATGATAACTTTACTTTGCAAATTCTAACACAAACCTTTGCAAATTCTAACAAAAATTAGGTCAAAATCATCCAGCTTTAAGGCTAAAAATTAGGTCAAAAACCATCCCGCGTGTAGGCTAAATTAGGTCAAAACCATCCCGCATTTAGGCTACACCATTTTGTTATACCTGATGTGTAGGCCCACCCGAATGATTATCCTCACCACTCCACTGTCCACAAAGCTGAAGTCTGTGTCATAAGAGAGCATTTCCTCGCTTCCAATTTTCCGATATTTTGTTATGGAATTTGTACTAACAGGAGACCATAAAACAACTATGGAAACTGCTGCTGACATCACCCTCCTATGATTTGTTATAGTTTCAAATCCTCCCTATGGTGTATCCAAGATATTTTTGGTTTTGTTGGATGCATGCACTAGCTTTTAGTTTGCATTTCACTTAAGGCAAAAGACCATCCAAATAATAAAAAACTCTCAAACGTTGTGTCCTCTCTTTGATGTGAGACGGCCATGAATTATAGAATAATCTGTCCCATTCATAATCATGTATACACATGTTGGTAGATTCATAAGTGTCGTGTGTCATTACTGCAAACTCTATAGACACATTTCTTTGTGATAAGATAGCTGATATTCATGTTCACACACACTATTGGATAGGAAGATAATACAGCTGATAAATCCATGCTAAATTGAGATTTCTTTTGCATATAGAACTTGCTTTTTTTAATTCCAAATCAAAATTATTTGAGCAAACATAGATTGTTTTTATGATTTTATTAAATCTGTGGGTTCTTACCTAATTGAAATTTTGTTTCAAGAAGAAGACAAGGAATTTATATTTTAATGTTTTGAGAACCTAATTGAAATTTTGTTTCAAGAAAAAGTCAAGGAATTTATATTTTATTTTTTTCAAGGATAATAATAAATGAGATTTAAAAGCTTAAAGTATAATGGATGGTATTTGGATCTCCTTTATTTTATAATGTAACTGAACGAAGTTATGATGGCGATACTAGGGCTACCAATCAACCTTCTTCTTTTTAAGTAGAACAGGAAAACCACCCTTCATGCACGTAGTTGTGTTATTGAGATCTATGTGAATGTTTTTGGTCATATAATTATGTGTGAAGAGAAAAGGTAAAAAGAAATTCAATGGAATTGTTAAGTCTATCAAAACTTGTGCCTCTTGAGTTACAATATTTGTGCGGAAGGGGGTTAGCTTTTGCATCCATTACGTCATGAAAATTAAGAAACAAGCTACTAATGGACATCCTGACTATATACTATCGATATTCAATAGATTGAATTGGGATATTAAAAACTTGAAACAAAATATTTTCTTCACCTGCCAACCTTATTTGGCTATTCAATGATCTTCAATACATGAGATTATAAGAGGACCCACGCGAATGGTCCACAGGAAAAATGATGTCACTTGTGCAAATTATGATGTGCATAAATTTTGATGTCTCACATAGTTCAAGTTTCAATTTCAAAGGTATAGTTCCTCTGTGTTCAGGGGTTTTGAGGTTCTCTAAAGCTGCCTAAAAATTCAAAAACTCCTTTTTGGAGGAAACTTATTTTCACTTATATGGCGATTTAGAACTTTGATGTAACTTATTTTCATTTATTTTCCTAGACTTGCTTTCATCACATAAACTTATATTATCTACACACAACTTTCTCTTATTTTTTGAAACATATCAAAGTTATCTTTGTTGTTTCATTTCCCCGCTTTAGTATTCTTTATGTATTTTGTTAGAGAATCGAAAACAAAACGCACCCACTCCAACCAAATAAATAAAGTGGATGCTACTTTAAAAGAGAGTGGAGGTGAGATGAGACATGGTACATAGAGATGTTATTATGAATTTGTAATTACAACAATGTCTTCACTCAAAGACAAAGTGTCTTTGTGGATCGTGTCGAGTTAAGGACTCCAAAAATCTATGTTGTTGTTGGAGTGATATGTGATAGGACCCATGAGATAAAATTGTAGATCCTATATTTTTTAGTGAAAATACTTGCAATTTTAAAGTAGTAACATTTTCGATGATTGACAAGGCCCTTTGTACTTCTTAGATATGAAATTTTTGAATATAATGATGAAATATTTTTAATTATTTCTTTTTCATTTTAAATTATTTTGATGAGTTAGATGTAGAAATATAAGTGAATAAAAACATAGAAAATTTAAAACTTTAAATTAAATGTTTAAATATTAATGTTTAGTGAAAGTAGATTATGTTGTCACAACTTTAGTAGGAATGGTTATCTTTTTTCTCTATATTGATGATATTGTGTTTATGGCAAGATCTCTTTAATATGGTTAAGTAATTAAGAATTCTAAATAATTTATGCCTTAATATAGTCATGACAGTTAACATTGACAAAACAAAATTTATAATTATCAGATCTAAGAAGGCCACTTATGCAATTTTTGTGTATGACAATAGAAACTTGGAGGAAGTGACTTCTTACAAATATCTCATAATTGATATTCATCACAAACTCAATTGGAACTATAGCATTGAGAAAATGATTAATGGAGAGTGGAAAGCTTACTTTGGGAGGGAAAACAATTGTAAAGTGACAAACCTTATGATGTGGGATAAGAAAAAGTTCATTTTTGAATTGCCCATCACTCCCGTTATCTTGTACAACTGTGAAGTTTGGGGTTGCAGGATCTCCAAAGAATCTTTGAGAAAATTTGAGCAAATCTAGAAGTGTTTTATGACTTCTAACTTTAAAATTGAAAGCATTACGCCCTATCTTATTCTCCTCTTAGAAGCAAGGCTCTCCCCCATTGAAAGCATGGCCATGACTAGGTACTTGATGTATAAGCACAAAATAAACACCATGAGAAAGCATAGACTTCCTAAAATTGCCTTAAATTCCAGCCAGAAGCATATGTGCCTCAAGCAGGGGTGGCATCAAGATGCCATGACGTGGTTAAACCATTGGGGGATTAACTAAAATGTCACTTTGCAAAACATCGATAACATTAAATATATTATTACTTCTAAGTTTAAAAATAAAATATGGCAGGAGAAAGATTTAGAAGTTAAAAGAAAATTTTGGTACTATAAGAAGGTCGTTGATACTGATTTATATTATCAAAATTACCTCTTCGTTTTAGCTAGTTCAAAGAAGAAAATTATATTGCCAAGATAGCAACAAATTCTTATGAGCTACATAGTGAAACGGGGGGTTGGACAATTCCTCAGGGGGTTGGACAATGGGGTGAAACAATTTGTCATCTCTACGAGAATATGAGTGTTGAGAATGAAAATCACTTTCTCTTATTTTTCCCTAAGTAAACCCACATTATATCTCAATTTCATAGCCATTGCTCCAATACAATACTTTCTAACTTTCTAACTCCTCAAAACTATGGTAAGTTAAGAATGCTTCTCTTTAAGCTTTTTGAGCAAGGGAATAGCATTTTAAAGAAAATCAAATAACTTCTTTCATTTTTATTATTATTATTTTATCTTAAGGTCTAATAGGCTAAATTCGAGGTCAGTGAACATTAACAACCGCCACTACCATCACCATCAAAATTTAATGATTACCTTAATATATGATATTATGAATTAAATTCTGACTACAAATATCTTTATACTCACATTTAAAATAGTTGTACAAAACACCGGATGCGAGTGGCCTCCACGCGATGGCACATGGGAACCATGCTTGACTCTAAACCATGTGCCCACACATGGATTGGGAGCGAGGTGATATTAACGTTGTATTAGGGAAGGTAATAGCATTCTTAATTACTCGTTGAGAAACGAATCCGAGTGTGATGGAAGCGATGTGTAGCAGGACAAAATGCATTCATGGTGGAAGGCCAGTAGGCCTGCTCCCACGTGTGTTGAGGAGAATTTATGTCCACGATAGCCTCGACATGGAGTTGTATCGAGTGTTCTGGATTATCTACTTGTTCTTCAAATTTGGAAGGAGTGTGAAGCTTAAGTGTGGGGAATCACTCGCCATGGTAACTTGTAAGAAAGGGAAGCCAAGGCAAGGAAGTAGTGGGCATGTAGCCTCATGCCGTAAAAGGTCTAGTAATTCTAGAAGGGAAGGTTACATTAGTTCTATCTCTGTTTCAATGTGGGATTTGATAGACGACTGAGAAGTGAGGATTGTGGCTCACCATCTTGCCTCTGCACATTCGAGGAACAAAATAAACCACTACTAGGTGGTGAAGAATATGTTGGGACTCTTGATGGAAGAATTTCAGCTGTAGTGGAGGAATGTCAAGTCAGTTTCCCTAGACATGAGGGGCACCATGCAACAAATTGCAGATAGTTTGAATAATCTATAAGATAATTTAGATTGGGGGAAAACATTGTTTGAGAAGAGGTTCAAAGTTGTTGGAAAATCAAAGTCCATCCCGGCAAGGGAAAACGTCACCGAAACTGCCTCTCATAGTGTTTATAGGGAACAACGAAAGCATACGAGACAGTGCAACAAGCCACCTGTTTCGGAAATCGAAGGATGAGAGGAAGCTCTGATGTTAGCTAAGTCTGTCATGGAACCTACCCATGAGATTAGTCAGCTAGAACTAGAGGACCTGGCCATGCTGCGTAAAACGGAGCACGTGCCAATGAAGTATCCAACCAAGAATTCTCCAAGCTCAAACTACAAAGCCTATCCTATGATTAAAGAAGGAGTCGACTCTGCTCGTGATGTGTGCTCATGTTAGACGAGGTTTCTTTCGTCCATAAAATTATTGTGTTTTTTAGTTTTTTTGGTTATCTTCATTGGACAAGCTGATAAAAAGTTGGATGTTTAATTTTGGAATGATGTACTTAAACTCTCATAATTTCATATGTTCTAAGGCTTATTTTCCCTCTATTATGAGGGCAAATTTTTGCTATGTGCTTGTTAGAACTGTCAACATTTTTGCTTGTCTGGGATGGTGGTTTCACCTACTCAGACCACCTTAAAGATTGGTCATGAAAAATCTCTATAATTTGGTTCCTCTTTTAATGATACAATATACTTTGTGCAACTTTACAAAAAAAAATAGTTGTACATAAAGTATTTTAATTAATTTTTATTTATTGTTAATTTTTTTCAAGATTTATTATGAAAAGATCATTTATATAGTGTTATAAGATTATTTTAAATTTAATAATGGAAAGGAAAATTTAAGGGGAGAAATTTAGCCCATAGTCTATTTTTCCATGTTTTTTTACAAAAGGTGATTCACCAAATTTGCATTTTTTTAAGCCTTGTTTCGCCCAATTTTGATGGGGTAATTTTTTTTCAATTTAAAAATAGCCAAATTATTATATAAACTATACAAAATCCTTAGAAATTTGATTTTTTTAGAAAAATATCCCCAAATATATTATAATTGGCATTTTAAGAGTTGGAAAGATTCGTCAATGCTTGAAGAAAAAAGGGATGTAGATTTGAACTTGGGGTGGACCACATAGGAATGGAGGGTTCCTAGGGTTTTCGCCTGTGAGGGTTTCAAATTGCAAGACATTATTCATAGAGCACTTGTCGACTCTCGATTTTGAATCTATACACAACATTTTGGTGGTAACAACATGAGCTTATTATTGTCATATAAACTAAAGGGATTTAATAGTGCATACATTCTTCCCTACTCTATTAAAAATCCTCAAGACAACCCTGGGTTACATGCGATGGCACCCATAATTTGCTCAGGTTATCATGGCAAGGAATCATAGTTTGGGGACCAATGTGTAGGAGGGTTATATCCCAGTGGCTCACATTTGGTGGGAGTCTTCACTTGTCTAGCATGGGTTTCTTTTTTGGGGTTTTTTGATAGCTGAAGCATATTCCAGGTCGCGGGCTTGTTGGTTTTTGCTTTCATGGTCGACTATCAGATGTCTAAGAAAAATGGGGGTGTCAAGGTGGCGTGATCGGGAAACAATGTAGAATTATATGAGTGGCGGGAGTGGGAGGGGTTGTCAAAGCTTGATGAGCACTATCAAGAGATCTACTATAACATTCACCCAGAATGACGACCTTTACCTGAGAACGGGGGTATTTTACCTACATATACTATAACATTCACCCGAAACGACGACCTTTACCTAAGAACCTTGGGGGTGAGCATATAAAAGGGGAAAGTTCTAATGGTAAGCATGGATCTCAATCCAAGGGTTCTGGAGAGGGACTCACTACAAAACATAGAGATTGATAGAGGGGGGACACTACAGATATGCGGAATAAGGAGTCCATATCGATCTGTTCACCGCCCAAGACAACTCAAAATTTCAAGAAATGGTTAAATGGAAAGGAGAGAAATGGATTGTAGAAAGTTCGAAGGCAGCAGGTGAAATTCAGTTCAACCCTTTGTGGTCATGGTATCAATAGGTGGTCCAAGTGATTGAACAATAGGATTGAGGGTCGGGACATGGTTCTCAGACGAGATCTAGTCTTAAAGCATGTTGTGGATCTTTCCCTCACCTCCCTTATGGGAAAATTTAGTTACAAGTCCATGAGGAAGACCATATTGCATAGGGGGCAGAGAAAGTTTGATCTCCTCATTTTGGCTACTGCCCAGAGATTTCTATTATCTCTTGAGGATGGTATTGTTATACATCAGAATGGCACCTCTCCGTCCGAGTGTCGACTTTCCTTATGTCGGCACGCAAAAGGACACTTATGGATTGAGGTTTGCCTAGAATACTGTAGCTGTGCTTATTATGGAATACATTTCTGCCTTTACCTTGCCAGTTACTTTGCCATTTTAGCCATGGTAGGATGTATGCGCGACTTTATATATTGACAACTCGTGCATCAATCGTGAGTCTCCCTTGTAGCAAGTCACGCATCCTTGTATGCGCGGGTTGCTCTTCTATATAGTCGCGCATCACTCGCGGGTTGCTCTACTGCGGACCCGCGCATGTGTATCTTAACATTTTAAACTTTAAAACACGCGTTAAGTAGAGATTAGTTATGTCATATAACTGGATTTCCTTAACTGCTGTAACTTCTCTAACCTTCGAACTTCCTTATTTCATC
>LPNX011037833.1:41882-60435 GCA_001517045.1 Pseudotsuga menziesii | reverse complement strand
GCTGTTATATACTTGCTGAACATTGTGCATCTCTCTTTCAACCCCAGTACGTTGATGGCCTCTTAAACCCTAGCCATAGGACACTTTCCTTTACAACAGGTATTGGTTTACATTTTGGGAGGAAGGACTAGGATTCTTTCAAAGACCTGGATTAAATACCATAGAAGCTTGATGTTGCAACGCTGGCATTCTGGGTTTGACCCCAGAACTTAAAATATACATTTTAGGCACGTATGGGTTTTATTGCTGGACTTTCCTCTAGCCATGTAGCATAAGGATGCTTTCAAAGTAGTTGGAAATCACTTAGGTCACTTCTGACACGTTGTATAAGATGTGCTAAAGGGTATGGACAAGTGATTGGGAATAATTCTGGTCAAAATAGATGTCACCAAAGGTTTTTTAGATGAAGTCACTATTTATTAGCGTGGTCGGATATACCATCAATTTATGGACTATTTGGGTTTGCCTTTTCATTGTACCAAGTGTCGAGAAGTTGGTCACTTGTGGTGTACATGCAAATCATCCAGCTCTCGATCTGGCAGCGAGGATCTAGATTTTACAGAGACGAGAACTCGGATGATACCAATGAATATGAAGATAACATTGATAGTGGTCAAGATAATCCATTGGATCCCAAAATTCATCTTACAACGACTACTTCAAAGACTCCTTCTATTATTGGTATGCTGAAATCTCTTGATCCTACTCTTATTCATTCTTTTCCACCAGAAGATACTATATTTATTTCTAGTAGTCGTATAGCCGAGAAGTTTCTTGGAGGCCAAAAATCGATTGGTAGTGCTATAGCAAGGGGGTGGGGAATATATCGATCCCATGTGGGGAAGATATGAATTTTGTCACCTCAATGAAGGAAAGTATGCCATCCTTAGACAATGAAAAATATTTTTTCCTTAGTAGAAAGGAGTTTACACATAGATAAAGTGAGCGATGATATCCCCTTGGAGAAGTCATTGATGGTAGAACTCGTTGATGCAACATATAACTCATTGTCCTTACATAAGCCTTCACATGACTAGGGTCTTTCCATACATACCTCATACTATGATGTAGTCAAAAGATTCCCTCTACCTACATACATAGGTACAATCCCAAAATATGAGCTGAGTGTCCTACTAGATGGATCCTTCAAGGTAGACACACCGGGGAACTTAAAGAAATGTAAGAAGAAAATTATAAAACATGGAACAATATTGGGTGGGTTGGGGATGGAACTCTCTCCTTTGAAAACTTGTAGTGCGTGGAAGGGGATGAACAAGCAGTCCACCAATAGTGGGGGAGACATATATACTGAGGAATAATTTAACAATACAAATATCAGGGCCATTAGAGTTAAAAAATCCCTTGTAAGGGCAAGGAAATGAATTTTGTATCCATCAATATCAAAGGAGTGGGGGACAAATCTTATAAATCATCCCTTAAAATACTTTTAGCAGCTATTATACCAATTATTATTTTTGTTCAGGAGATTATGGTCTTTGGAGATAGAGCTAGGGCATTTTTTGCACCATTACTCCCAAGGTGGGAGTTATCATCGATAGACTCGATTGGATTATTGGGTGGACTCTTTTCGGCATGGAACCCAAGAAAAGGTATCTTTACAACCTATCACATTTCTGCTAGCATCTTGATGGCAAGAGACTTCATAAGGTTCCATTCTGAACTACATTTGATAAATTGTTATGCACCTTATTCTGATAGGGAGGAATACTGGGAAATAGTGAGAATGGAAGGAATATTATCACTAGCTTCTCTTATCATAGGGGGGACTTAAACCTGACATTAGCCGCCACTGAAATATGGGGAGAAAATGCTCTTCATGATCCTAGGGGTGACTTTTTTCAATACATGTTTTTAAATGAGGGTCTTGTAGATATTGCTCAGCCCCCCCATAGGCCTACTTGGCGCACCAATAGAACTGGTGTAGATGTCATTGCAAAACACCTAGATCATTTTTTTAGTCTTTGAAAATATGGTTGAAGGTCTTGGAAGATATAAAATGTGGGTTGACAAAGTTCCATTGTTTGACCACTTCCCTATTATGTTACATCTCGATCCATTAAAAGAAAGTTTTTTACCCATTGAAATTCAATCATTCATGTATCCGGGAGCAAGGATTTTGTGACATGGTCAAAGAAGTGTGGAAAAATTTGAATATGTCAGAGAAACCGTCATATATGAAGAGACTGGTTCTAAAATTAATATCTCTAAGGGATGTAATCATCAGGTGGGAAAAAGAGTTGAAGCGAGAAATTAAAAAAATATTAAGAGATGTGGAGGAGGAATTAAGCAAATATTATTGCATATATAACGCATGATCTTATCCCATTAGTATTTAGGACTAGGTACAAGAATTGGAAAAAACTAGATCACACTTCCTTTTATTGGAGGAGTAAAGGTTGAGATGAAAGAGCAGGGCAATATGGCTCAATATGGGAGATCAGAACACTAAATTATTTCATCATTTCATGAATGATATATGTGCTCATAATTCCATTTGGGAGATTCAAGGTTCTAATGGAAATTTGATAAATGAGCCTGAACTTATAAAAGTTGAAGCTGTGAGACACTTTCGTAATCTCTTCTCTAATATGGGTAATACATCCATAGTGGATCAAATGAATATCATTCAGCAATTACCTAAATTTTTCACGGATTAGGAGGGCTCTTTTGGAGATTCATCGATCACATTATAAGAAGTTGAAAAGGTTTTAAGCGAGTTTGCAAAATCAAAGAGCCCTGGTGTAGATGGTTGGATGGTGGAACTTTTTCTTGAATTTTTTGACATTATGGGTCAAGATATTCTCAAAGTAGTGGAAGAATCGAGGATCAACGACAAGGTGTATGATGGTATCAATGTCACTTTTATTACTTTAATTATAAAAACTCATAATCCATCCACCCACAATGATTTCATACCTATTTCACTATGTAATATGATATACAAGGTTATTGCAAAAGTCATAGCCATAATAATTAAGCGAGTACTTTCTAGATGCATTTCGAGTGAGTAGTTTGGGTTTTTAGATAACATGCATATACATGATGTAGTTGGTGTAGCATAAGAGGTCCTACATAGCATAAAAAAGAGGGGAATGGAGGTAACAGTGCTCAAACTAGATTTAGTTAAAGCATATGATAGAGTGGATTGGGGATTTTTAAGGTTAATGTTTATCAAATTGGTTGGATCTGTCATCAACCAATTGGATTATGACATGTGTTGAATATGTCAACTACTATGTTTTGATTAATGGATCGTCGATTTATTCCTTCACGGCTACAATAGGTGTAAGGTAGGGATGTCCACTATCCCCACTTTTGTTTCTACTTTCCATCGAAGGACTCAACAAATTGGTTATGAGCTACAAGGAACAGGGGAGGATAAATGACATCATGTTAACAACTATCATTAGGATAGCTCATTTATCATTTGTGGATGATGTGATGATATTTGGGAAAGGCTATATATCATAATTGAGAATATATAAAAAAATTATATGGATATTTTTCTGCAGTGCATATGGTATGGTCATCAATGATATTAAATCCTCTCTAGTAAACAATGGTTTAAGTGAAGAGGACATAAGGGGCTTAAAATATTTACTACCCTACTAGTTCTACAAGTTGGAGAATTGTATAAAGTATTTGGGATTCAATGTGAAACCAAATAATTACCAGGTATGTGACTGGTTTTGGCTAATTAAAAGATTTGATGCCTAAATTAGCCATCAGAGCCTGAAGTGGCTCTCAAAAGGGGGAAGACTCATACCTGTAAATTCAGTGCTTACAAATCTACCTGTCTATTAGATGTCCATTTGTAGGACTCCAAAGGACATTTTACATGCTATAAACTGCAAAATTTTCAATTTTATTTGGGGTGGATCGATGGAACATACAAAATTTCATCTCATCAGTTGGGATAAAATGGCAAAATCAAAGGAGATGGGCAGTTGGGGTATAAGGAACATTTAACTTTTTCAAGAGCACTGAATGCACAAAGCTTGTGGAGGGAATTGTTTGGGGATATCCTGTGGAACGGGGTCATTTTAGCAAAGTATTTCAAGAACTCCTCTATTGAACAATGGATTAGAAATTCCAACAAACCCAAAAAAATAGTTTCATATGTGTGGAACAGTATTTCTTCGGCCTTTGACATCATGGGAAAATGACTTACCTAGATACCAGGTAGAGGGATGTTAAGAACCCGTGTCAACCCTCCTCTTTATTTCGTTAGTATGTTGTATTATCCCACATTCATGGGGAGTAATAGTTGTTAACTCATCCAGTTAGTATGTTCTATTATCTCACATTCATGGGGAATAATAGTTGTCTATATTAGACTTAGTATATAAGTATGTGAGGCCAATGAAGGCATCCAAGAGTTATTTGTATTGAGCTTGATCAAAGGAGCTTTCCCCCTCAAAGTGTCCTATGATCAATAAAATATCTTTTGTGCTTTGTTATTTATGTTATATCGTGCATTCTCCTTGTTTATTGCAGGAGGTTCCTCACATCTGGTACCATAGCACTTTCTTGGGCTTGTTGGGTGGAATTTCTGCCATTTTTTCTTTTGTAGTGATTCCCGATGCTGTGATTATTGCATTAGTTCCTCTTCATTGCATCGATATTATTCATTCAGATCAGAGAATAAACCCCATCCACTTAACTATGGGAAGTACTTGAGAATATCCCTAAAACTCATTGTGAGGAGTACCACAGGAACCCTAAAGTAGTTGGCCATTAAGAGGACCTGCAAAGCGAAAAGAGAAACGACCCCTACATGATTGACTAGTTCCACCTGTGAGGTAAGCCAATAGCTATCGTTTGTGGCAAACTGGTTATCAGTTTTACCTGAGTCGTGGAGTGAGGGAATTGCCCCAATATGCAAGCCATTAGACAACATTAGTGGCTGAGTGAATCCCTCGAACCTTTAGGAAGTTGAACATACTTGGGGTCCATATCCATTTCTAGTTGATAAAGCATAGATTTCCAGAACCGCCACAGATAATTTCCTCCATTTCCAGTCGATAAAGCACAAATTTCCAGAACCGCCACAAATCATTTCCACCAAACCGAGATTTTTTATTTTTGGCCATATCTTCTTTGATTTAGCTTCATTTACCTTTAAAATTCATTGTAACCCTAATAATCCCATTATTCATATTTCCTTCCTTGAGGACCCTATCCCAAATTCCACTTCATGAAGCCTGAAATTCCACATTTGTCTATGTTTAGGGTTTTCCATAAATTTTTCGATTCTCACCCAATCGCCTTCAAACTTTGCCACTGTGTTCTTTCCCATTTATGCTTCCTTATCCCTCACTGACAAATTTTCCCATTCTTTCACCTCGCTTCTGAAATTTGCATTTTATGCTTCCCTATCCCTCAGAAAGTGTCCAAAACCCAGTCAAACCCCAATTACCCACACGAGTTTTTCCCAACTCAAAATTTTCATTTTATAAAACCCTTTCCATTTTTGTTTTTCTACCCATTTCCCTAAAAAAAAAAAACTACTTATGGTTGTCACCCTCGCAAGAGAAAATAAACAAATGGAAGAAGAAATTGCCGCCATCAAGACCAAACTCGAAGATATGGATCAAAATATTCTTGGCCTCCATCTTCAGCATTCACCCATGAGCAACTTACGACAACCTAAGTATTCGGTAGACATCGGGTTCTCTTCCTCTAGTAACTTTCGTGGGATGAAGCTTGATTTTCCTCGCTTCAATGGTGATGATCTGTCTGGATGGATTTACAGGGAAGAACAATATTTCAGTTTGCATAACACTTTTGAAGTCAATAAAGTCCCACTTGCATCCTTTCATTTAGAACATGAATCCATTAAATGGTTATGTTGGTACATCAATGCTTGTGCATAACCAAACTTGACATAATTTTTGCCAACTCCTTTTGCAATGATTTGGACCTAGTGCTTTTGATGAATTCACAGGAGCACTCACCAAACTTCGCTAAACTGGCATTGTGAGGGAGTATCAGACATAACTTGAGAAACTGGTCAATCACAAAGAAGGTTGCCTGATGCATTCTACATGAGTTGTTTTATCAGTGATCCGAAGGATGCAATCTGATTTGAGGTTAAAAATTTTTGTCCCAACACAATGATGGAAGCCCTAGGGTTGGCTAAATTAGCAGAGGACAAGATCAGGGCTCAACAACGCTTCAAATCCACTTTTGTTCCATTCATAAATATGGTTCCCCAAAGACCTCAAATTTCGCCAACTCCTATAACCACTCCTATAAATCATACGTCTGAAGCCGAGATGCGGGCATGTAGGGAAAAAGGGCTTTGTTATAATTGTGATGAGAAATTCAACCGGGGACATCGATGTGTTGATAAAAATCTCTATCTCCTGGATGTGGATTCCTCGTCTGCCCCCGAAATTTTTGATGATACTCAGGATCCAGTCAATGATGAGGGCGGCATTCAGCAGTTTCCCGTTGACCCTCCTGCTCAGGACGACTAGCCAGAGATATTTCTCCGTGCATTAGTTGTAGTCACCACCCCACAAACCATGCGGGTCATGGGTTTCTTCAAAAATATCCCTCTTACAATACTCATTGATTATGGTAGCACTCATAACTTTATTGACCCTAGGATCGCCAAACAGACTGATTGTTTTGTCCATCCTTTCTCCAACTTTGAAGTCATGATTGCCAATGGGGGGACCTTACATTTCAAAGGTAAGTGTCGTAATGAGTGAATCTCTATTAGGGATTATAACTTGCACTCTGACATGTTTTCCTTTCCCTTAGGCGGGTGTGATGTGGTTTTGGGTGCTCAATGGTTACGCACACTTGGACCCATTTTATGGGATTTTGCTTAACTGTGGATGCAGTTTTTAGTCAATGGAAAAAAAAACACATTAAAGGGCTTACAACCAGGGTCTCTTAGCATCATCAATTCACATCGTATGGAAAATATCCTTAAGAATAATTCACATGTTGTCATCGCTCAGCTCCATTTCATTCAGATGCAACCTTCAATAGTCTCAACTACTCCCTTGGATCTACAACAAATTTTGGATCCATATGCATGTGTTTTTTGTTGAGCCAATGGGATTTCCACCTTCAAGACCATAGGGCCATGGTATTTCACTCGTTCCTGGAAGCATCCCTCCCAACATCAGGCCCTATCGTTACCCATTTCACCACAATACATAGATTGAGATGCTTGTTCGAGACTTACTGAAGCAAGGTATTATTCTCCCTAGTACCAGTTCCTTCTCTTCACCCATTCTCCTTGTTCGAAAAAAAGATTGGTCATGGATCCTATGCATTGAATTTAGAGCACTTAACCACATCACAATCAAGGCTAAGGATGAGCTTATGGATGCGCTTCATGGTGCTCATTTTTTCTCCAAGTTGGATCTTTGTTTAGGGTATCACCAAATTCGGGTTCATGAGGATGGCATACCTAAAACAACCTTCCACACACATGATGGACACTATGAATTTTTGGTCATGCCATTTGGCCTCATGAATGCTCCTTCCACATTCCAGGAATTGATGAATAAATATTCCGTACCTACTTGCGAAACTTGATTATGGTCTTCTTTGATGATATCCTCATCTATAGTAAAACATGGGCAGAGCATATCCAACATCTGGATCTTGTACTGCAACTTTTCTATGATCATCATCTCTGTTCCAAACAGTCTAAATGTGTTTTTGGGAAGAAGGAAGTAGAGTATCTTGGGCATATTGTTTCAGCACAAGGGGTTCGCGTAGATTCTGCTAAAATAGATTCCATGAAAACTTAGCTACATCCTCAGACCCTGAAGAGCCTTTGTGGGTTTTTGGAACTGATTGGTTACTACCACAAGTTTGTCAAGGATTATGGGAATATTTCATCTCTATTAACAACTCTATTGAAAAAGGACGCTTTTACATGGACACATGTTGTTGAGTGTGCATTTGACAAACTGAAACAAGCTATGTGCACCACACATGTTCTAGATATGCCCAATTTTTCCAAACCCTTCACTATTGAGAACGATGATTATGACAATGGACTTGGTGTTGTCCTCCTTCAAGATGAACATTACATTGCGTTCACCAACAAATCCCTTTCTAGTAAGAATTTAGCTGCCTTTACATATGAGAAGGAAATGATGGATATTTTGCATGCAGTACAAAAGTGGCGGCCATACCTCTTAGGGAATTATTTCTACATCTAGAATGATCACCAGAGTCTGAAATATTTCCTAGAACAACGGGTCTCATCCCCAGCACAATATAAATGGGTTAGCAAACTCATGGGTTATGACTATGAGATCACTTACAAGAAAGGTAAGGACAATCTTGTGGTGGATGCTCTTTCCCGCACATTTGATGACCATGTTTATATTTCAGCTATTTCTATGCCTATTCCAAATTGGTTACACTCTGTTCAACAAGGATATGTCAATGACTCTTCATTATCTAAAATCATCCAACAGTTGGCCAGTAACCCTTCTGTTGTACCGCATTACTGTTGGGATGGTTCTTCTATGAGATACAAGGGTCGTCTAGTGCTTCCCCATAGCACATATCTTAAACATGTGTTCTTCTATGAACTCCATGCTTCTCCATCAGTAGGGCACTCTGGGTTCCTCAAAACGTATGAGTGGGAACGACGTAACGAGAAATTCAACATATGGTTTCCGAATGTGCTACCTGTCAGTGCCACAAGGGTGAAACTACACTCCTTCCTATATTGCTCGAACCTTTTCCCATCCCCACAAGGATTTGGATAGATATTTCGATGGATTTCATTAAAGGGCTCCCTAAATCTGGAGGGAAGATTGTAATATTGGTTGTGGTTGATCGAATCTCCAAATATAGTCATTTTTATTCTCTTAGCCATCCATATACTACCTCCTCAGCCGTGCAAATTTTCATGGACTAGATATTTCGTCTTCATGGAATCCCTTCTTCCATTGTCTCAGACTGTGACACAACTTTCACCAGTCATTTTTGGACCGAACTATTTTTGCCTCATTGGCACCAAACTGAATATGAGTTCCGGATATCACCCACAAACAGATGATTAGACTGAAGTCATAAAAAAAATTGATTGGAAACTTATCTTCGTTGCTTCACCTCTGAACAACAACATTAGTGGGAAAAGTGTCTCCCTCTTGTTGAATTGTGGTACAATACTTCCTACCATACTACATCTAAAATGACTCCATATGAAGCATTTTACGGTCAGGCACCTCCAGTACTCCTTCCATACACCCCTAATAGTTCACTACTTCAAGAAGATGAAACGGTTCTTCGAAACCAAGATCATATTATTCACATTCTACAGGACAATCTTCACATGGCAAGAAACCACATGAAACAACAGGCCGATCAAAACCATTGTGAGCGCACTTTTCAAGTCGGTGATATGGATTTTCTTCATCTGCACCCATACAAGAAATCCTCCTTGAAACTCAAAAGGCATCATAAGCTCTCTCCAAAGTTCTATGGGACATATAGGGTTCTTCAAAAGATTGGGTCTGTTTCTTATAAATTGGAACTTCCTCCTTCTTGCATTGACCTAATATTTCATGTCTCTTGTCTTAAGAAAGCAGTTGGCACCAACATCAAATCACAAATCGTTTTACCAGAACTGGATAATGAAGGATCCATCATTTTGGAGCCGGAAGCCATCCTCATTAATCTCACTTGTCAACTTCGCTCTCGGTCCATCACAAAGGTCTTAATTCAGTGGCACGACATGCAACTAGAAGATGCTACATGGGAACCACTCCTTCAGATTGAGCAACGATTTCCAAATCTAAAGCTTTGATGACAAATCTTTTCTAAGAGGGAGGGGGTGTTAAGAACCCATGTCAACCCTCCTATTTATTTTGTTAGTATGTTGTATTATCCCACATTCATGGGGAGTAATAGTTGTTAAGTCGTCCATTTAGTATGTTGTATTATCCCACATTCGTGGGGAGTAATAGTTGTTAAGTCAGTCATTTAGTATGTTGTATTATCCCACATTCATGGGGAGTAATAGTTGTGTAGATTAGACTTAGTATATAAGTACGTGTTGAGGCCAATGAAGGCATCCAAGAGTTATTTGTATTAAGCTTTCTCAAAGGAGGTTGCCCCCTCGAAGTGGCCCGCGATCAATAAAATCTCTTCCGTGCTCTGTTACTTCTGTTATATCATGCATTCTCATTGTTTATTGCAGGCGGTTCCTCATAAGGGAATAGAGACATGATTGGTATCGATCCCATAGTTGGTGGGCCCATCAAGTATAAGTTATCTAAGGAAATAATGGAGGGGCTATGCTTAGCTGACATACATACTCTAAATCAAGTTATAGAACCACATCAAGATCAAATATTCACTCATTGGAGGGATGCTGGTTCAATTGGAATACATACAACTTTCGGAAATGAATGGGATAATTATACCAGAGGCATCAACAGGGAGGGATTTACATTAATCCATGGTAAGGATAGCCTTATCTGGACTTGGGATAAAAGGACCAGAATCATTACAGTAAAAGAGGCTTATTCCTCCCTGTGGGTGGACTACACTTACGAAAAAAAGTGGTGGCACACAGAGATTTGGTCATTTAAGGTGCCTTTGAAACATAGGATATTTTTATGGTTAGCCATTAACAATTGCATACTGACATGGGATAATTTACTGAAAAGAAATTTTTTTGGACCCGGTCTTTGTATTTTATGCAGAGGTGCAAATGAAAATGTGTCACATATTTTCGTTGCATGACCATATTCTCAGAAGGTGTGGGAAACATACTTCAAGATGACAATATGAAGGGAGAATGGGAAGGGATGTATTTTTTAACATGTAAGGAAATTTGGGAGAGGAAGAACAGGGATTATATTGAGATTCCAGTTAAAGTTTACTGGGAGATATGGATATCAAGGAATAGGCTCATATTTGATGGCATATGGACACAGCCTAATCGAATCGGTAGATGGGAGTATAACTGTCAGGGATACGTAGATAACACTACAAAGTTATCAAGATGAAGTATACTTCCCCCTTCCATTCCAATAACTAGTTGTAGAGGGTATTTTGATGGTTCATCCCAAGATGATGCAAATAGATGTCGGGCGGGAACCGTCATTTGGATGAATAGACATAATCATTATTCCTTGATGATGAACCATGGGACTAGTACAAATATAAAAGATGAATTGATTGGGCTATGGATTCTTCAATTTTCGCAAATCAAAAGGCCATTACTATCAACATAGTAAAGGGGGATTCTAAAATCATTGTAGGGTGGGAAAATGGTGAAAATATTTTGATGGATGCTTATTTATGTTTTTGGCAAAGAAAGGTAAGAGGTTTAATACAAGCATTACAGGATATCAATTTCAGTCATATATACATAGAATATAATACATCGGTTGATACATTGTCCAAAAGAGCTCTAGGATTGACTAAAGGCCAGATAGTCCACAAAAATATTTCGGAAACAAACTGATTGAGCATGGTACAATTACAATATACACATGACCACAAGGCATCACACTATCAGTTGGAATTCCTATATGAATCGTCTCGACTTCCTACAAATATTTTTGTATTTTATATTCATTTCATCCTTATTTTGATGGTATTTCTAGGCCAATGGTATATGCCTTATACATTTCCAGGGGTTTATTGCAGGTCAGTTTTAACTGGGTGATAATTTTCAATAGCCTGTTGAATTTTCGACTACCAGGATTCACAGATACGTGCTTAATAGGAAGATAAGTTTTTATTAGATTTCATATTTTTTATGATTCTACATATCAGGTGCAGGTGCAATTTTCATGTTGTTTATGAGCAACCTTATGATTGTATTGCCTTATTATCTTTAGTTTGGACTAGCGATTTGTGATTTTGGTATTCTATGGATCGTCTGTTGGGTATGGTTTTATTTCGCAACCTAGCAGTGACCAACATATGTCCATACTATTTTGTTATGACCATATTATATGTACTTGACTATATATTTTGTACTTGTTTAGTTCAGACTTATATTTTTTGATAAAAATATAGTATTTTTCAGTGTTGAAAAAGATTCATCAAGGCTTATACACTTTTAAATAAGTATGGATCCTTAAAATTTTCCATGAATAATGACATATATGAGAAACAATGTTTCATATGATTCTCAACATAAAGCTAAAAAAAGTTGAACATCTTTGAGTATGGAACTTGTTAAAATAAAATAAGTGGGCCCAATCCATTCCTTACCCATGAGTTCCCTTTCCTCATGCAGCTGGAGCTAGCTGGGGAGTTTTCTTCACATTTTTTGCAGTTTCCTTCATCTTTCCATGGATGGGAAATCCATTTTTGGTTGCACAGTAGATGGGAAGAAGATATTCACGATTTGGGGGTTTATAGAGGTTGCTTCTTCCCATGTGAAACCCATAAAATTTTTCTGAAATTGAATTTTCTCTCCTAGGGTTGATTCTCCATCTACCATTTTGTTTTTTTGGTTTCCCACAACTCCTGAGACTAATGGAAACCCCATCTTGGGCTTCCCAAAACCAAAATGTTTTTCTTCATACCCAACACTTGTGTTTTGTTGTTACGTGCATCCTTGTTTTTGTCTGAATTAGGAGTGGAAGAGGACCAGAATTGGCTTGATAAACCTAGTGAAGAGAGGAACCTCACAAAGGATCAAAATGGGATGACTACTCTTCTATGCACACCTTGAAGAACACTGAAAGGGAAGGTATGGCATGAGGGACTGTGTAGCAGTGAAGGGGATACTTCCTTATGTTGGGTGTGTAGGTATTGTGGAGACCAAGCTAGAGAGATCTTGTAGAGGTATCCATAACTCTGTGGTTGAGCTCACTAGCTTATCAATTCTTCCTTTCCACTACTTTAGCATCCTGATAAACCCAACTATGGATTGGCTTGGTTGAACCTTGGTGTGTATTTGGCTATGCGTGAGCCTATTGTTCCCTATTTCCTTGTAGAAATCATGCCTAGCTCGGGGGTGGCAGTTGTGCTGAGAGATTGATGAGCACAACTGGCCTATGGTTGGGTGGAACACTGCAGCAACATATCTAGTTGCTTAGGCAACTCATTTTCAAGATAAGTACTCTCTTGTATTAACTCTGCAATGTATTTGTTTTAAGAATTATTATGAATGTATTGGATGAATTCTTTACTTCCAATGTATTTTATGTATTATACATCTTCATGTATCTTTTACTTCCAATGCATTCTTGATTATGTTCATGGGGCTAGATGCTCGGTTATAGTGTAGCAACGTTGCGTCCTCTCCATCACCCTAGGTGGACAAGAGGGGAGGGGACGTGATATGGAGAGGTGTAGCAATTTTAGGAGAAGATGTTGTAGGGATGGAAGAGATATCTAGTGGTGTAAAAATAGAATGTGGCGATGTTAGGGTAATGTGAGGTGATGGGGAGGTGGAAAGAATAGGTGAAGTAGAAGGTGAGATAGAGGTAGGCACATCTACTACTATAGAAGGAGTGCTAGTGGTAGCTAAAGGAATTCAAGATAAATTGAGCTCAAAAAAAGAAATTTGGGGAAATGATGAATCAATGATACTTGCAGACAACTGGGTAGTAGGAATGAAAGATGTCATGGAAGTATAAACATTAATGGGGCAGCTGGAAGTGTAGTTTTCCTCCTCTAGGTCACTGTGTATTTCATGAATCTCAACATTTTCTTGAGGGAGAGGTTCTACCTGCCGAATTGGAGGAACACGAATAGCTACTTGTTCTTGTTGAGCAGGTTGTAGTAGTGGTCATGGGTGTTCTGTCCTGTGCAACTCTTCAATCATTGGTTGTGGATGAACAACTGGTCCTTCTTGCACCTGTACCTATACCTGTGGTGGAACCACTTAAGTCTTTTGCTTCTTAGGCTGAGGCTCAACTAGTTCTGTTTGTGCCTTTATATAAGAGCTAATCTTGGCAAGAGTCTTCTTGAACTCTGCTCCTTTGTGGAGGGTTTATATCATCAAGGAAGGTTGATTTCTTACAGTACTTTCAAGAACATTTTCCCCTTCTCTTTTGACTTACTTGCAAGAGAAGAAGAGGAGCTAGGTGCTTGGCCTTTGACCTCCTTTTCCAGATTCTTCTTCTGAATGTTCTCTTCCACTACTAGTTTTAATTGTCTAAAATGGAGCACATAAATATTTAGATCCTTCTGGTATTTGAAAATATGAGCTTTGACATTAGGATCAATAATCCTACTCAAAACATCCTGAAAATCAATAACTGCTCTATAAATTGAGTCATCATGTTCAGTCTCATGAGTTTATTGAATTTTGGAATGCTCCTAAACCAAGTGACTGGCCAGGTATGACTTAGGGTCATGCATCCTCTTTGGTGCTTCTCCTAGGTTCATATCAACAATTGCTTTACCCAAGATGTATGCATGAGTGGAGTTTTGTAGGACAAGAAATTCCAAGTTCATGGGAAACTTGGGCCAAGACATCCTTTTGGACGATGCAAGTTTACGAAAAACTCCATCGCTCACTATATGGTATGCAATCTCTTGTAGAACCATTCGGTCAGGGACTATTCTCAGCAGCAGGTGGACTTTGTTGCTAACCCAGATGTGAATGTAGGAGAAATATTCACCCACATACCAATCTCCATGCAGGTTAACCAAATCTCTGGCTCTTTTAGAGAAGGATGGAGTGTATGCCTTGAAGCTTTTCTCATGGATCAAGCCTAAGAAAAGGTCATAGGTTTCATAAACCATGGGGACGAAATTGTCCTCCCACATATACAAACAATAAATATACACTGGAGGTGAGGTTTTGGTCCAATTCCATCCCATGGCCGAAAACGAAGAAGTTGCGTAAAATTCATCCATAACATAACCTGACATGTAGAAAGCTGACTTCTTGGACGTTGTTGTTTTATGATATTTCTCAATTTCCTCTTTCAAATTCATAGATAAAATCTGTGCCCAGTTGAAAGACTCACCTGTGAGAAATATATGGTGGGCTACAGGAACCCATTCGACTTTGAATGTGGAACAATTTGCTTATCCGTATAACCAGCAAAACATAGCCACAAGCAAAGAATAAGGTTCCTTGAACCAGGAGATAGGGTAAGAATTTGTTGCCTTAGGGAGATATTCAGTTGGGTTTTTCATTCGAGATTTGACTACTTCCTCATAATTGAATTGGGAGATAGCTGCATTGAGGAATTTGGCACTTAGAAGTTGTTGAGGGGGTCGAAGAGCATAAGCTATGGTGAAAACATCTGGAACAAAAGACGCGACCTAGTGTTGAGTATTATCGTCAAATGAGCGTTCCTTAGGGTTTGCATAATCCAATTCCCATTTGATTGTATCGGTGTAGGGCATGAACAAAGGTCACGCTACAATGGAATGGAGTTGAGAATTCCTAATTCTGGCATATGCAGGCTGGTCATGAGGAATTGCAAAGAAATCATCATTATCGAATATGGAATAAATTCTGGACCAATCCAGGTGAAGGTTTTCATCAACCCACCCAGTGATGTTAGTAAAGATTCCAAAATTAGGGTCCTTTCTCTTTTGCTCTTGGAGAGCAGTCTTTGACCTAGTTTTCATAGACATCTTGGAAGTGAAATCTAGTAAAAATCTAAAAACCATGGTCAAAATCTACCATAGTTTGAAAAATAACAGAAAAACGGTCATGAAAGGTAGGAGACTTACCAATAAAATCTTAGGGACTAGGGGGTTGATGAGCTCAAACGAGATAAATTTTTATTAAAAATGCCAAGTAAAATGGTGAAGAATTCGTAAAATTCAAAAGAATTAAATAATCCAAGATTCAGCGGAAAAATAGATCTAAGTCATAGATCTTGCAAAAGATGGACGATTGATATTAAGGCGGGAAACCAAAATGCAAAAGTGAAAAAACCCAAAAAAATTAAGATCTTATGATTTTTGCAACCCGCAATCTGCAATGCGGGTTGTGGGATGTGGAAGGAAATTATTGATCATGTAAAAATTGTTAAGTTCCGCAATCCATAAGAATTTGCGGCTTGCGGGGGCGCAATGTTGCGACTTTGATTTTTATTGAGTTTCCACAATCTGCAAAATTTTGTGGGTTGCGGAAAGGAAAACAAAAATACATGAAAAAATAGAATTTTTCGCTTTCTGCAATCCGCATTGCAGGTTGCAAAATGCAGAAAGGAAAATAGGAAAATACGCTACAATAGACTTTTTCACAATCCACATTGCAGGTTGCAGAATGTGGGAGCGAAAAGAAAAAGTTTATTTTGAAAAAAGTTTCCGCAATAAATATGCAGGTTGCGGGTTGCAGAAAGACAAACTTTTATTGAAATAAACATCTGACTTCCGCAATCCGCATTTGCGGGTTGCGGGATGGACATGTCTATTGTGTATGCCGCTATTAAAAATTAACTATTCAAGTATACTGATTCCCATGGTACATTTTTGGTTTGCTCTTCTTATGTATGATTTTATTTTCTATCTAAATGTTAATGCAAACATAAAGGCTTGGTTACATTATTTGATAGGTTCAAGGATTGGTTGCAATGTCATAGTCATTAGTGAACTACAATGACCTAACTATCAAGCACATATAATGTTTCTTATTTACCTTTACATTACATCTATCAAGTGATCTTTATTTCAATTATGTTGGTTACCACCATGAAAGAAAATTGAACTTGGTCATAACACAGAAATAAGCGATCAAGTGATTATTTGCTTTGTTGAATTTGTTAGAATAATCCGTCGGGATTATTGTAAATAAATAATAAATAGGAATATGAATAGATAGGAAGGTGAAAAGGCTGGTTCTCAACCGCCATTGTAATGTATAAATATTTGCTTTGGTAAGGGAATAAGATTGATCGGGAGTTATTACCAACAAGTGGTATCAGATCAGGGCTGTCTGCCATAACTCCTGCTGCATTTCTGCCCATTCCTGGCATTCTGCTTGCCAGTCAATTGCCAGACTGCTCCATCAGTCTGCCAGTCGAGTCGCATGCATTGTCTGCCTTAAAATTCCTTCATGATTGAGTTTGTGTGCTGAAGAAACCCTAATCCGTTGAACCTGGGTGCAATTGGAATTGCGTTGAGTGTGTAAGACCATTCGCTATTGTTGCCTGCATCACTGCTCCCACTCTCCTGCTAGTTGTATTTCTCATATTTCCCCCATGAGATTTCCTTCATGCTCCCTGTGTATTCATACCAGCAAAGTAAATTTGTAGGAATTCATTCATTATCATTTTCATTGATCAAGAATCAAAGTCGACCATGGCGTTGACACCATTTCCATTTCCTGAAAGTCGAAGGGCGAATGCTTTGTTCCTAACGGATACATTGGATTTCTCTGATGTGGTGGACTAGTTGGCCTCCAACTGGAAACCCAATGTTGTAGAGAATACCCACATTCAGGCTAACTAGAAAGAGACGCCAACGGATCATATCATAAAGGCTGACATCCCGGTTCTGTCGAAGGATGACGTTAAGATTCAAGTGGAAGAGGGCAAGCGAGTATTGGAGATAAGCGGTGAACTGTCAGCTAAGACAGAATTGCATAATAAAGAAACGAACGTGTATTTGGAAAGACTGCGTGTTGAAGTTGAAGCTGCGATTTGTGTGAGAGATGATATCTTACATATACTCGGCCAGAGCCTGCGTGAAGGTATATTTGCAGTTGAATAATTGATATATGTTGAAGAATGATAATATATATTGCCTGGATAAGGCTGTAAGAAGTATTGCTGATGTATGAGCCTGAGATTGTTTTTGTATGAGCTATGATCACTGTGACTACTATGTATTTAATGAGTTCTGAAGTGGATGTGATTCTCGGTCTAGAGAATTGCTATTGTGTGTTTTCGTTTGCCTGAAGAGTGAAAGTCTTGTTGCTATGAATCCTTTGAATCCCGGTGACTGAAGACCGTTCACACCTTTGAGTGGAACTGCGTGGAATTTGTAAACATGTTCATTTAGATTGCTGGTACGTTGTGAAAGAGACTGCCTGCGTGGAGAGACTGTGGCTGCGTATTCTAAAGAAGCGTTCAGGTTGTGTCATATCACCTTCATGTTCAAGATGGAAGTTGTGAGATGATGCTGTGTTTTTCTGGTGAAGTGCATAAAACCTAATTTGTGTCCTAATTTCTATGCATGGATTTTAAGTGAAAAGTCTGCAAATATTTTCATTTGCATTGTTTGAAAGAGGCCTGTGACCTGGATTCTGTATTGAAACTTTGATATAGATGTAAAGACGAGTGCCTTCTCTCATATGCGTGAAGGATGATGGGTGGAATGGGCCCATGGACGCTGTAAATTTGAATTAAAGCGCATAAAACCCTAGTTTTGCCCTAGTTCCAAACTGATATAATGAAGACTGATATAATGTATGCTGCCAGACTGTGTAATGGATGCTGAGATTTGAGACATTCTTATGTGTGATTGATATCATATATTGAAGACTGCATAATACCTATCAGCATATCACATCTGCGACCAAGTTAAAGAGCTTCCTGAGTGGAGCTGCGTGGAGCTGAATGTGAAGATTGTTGCTGCAATCCAGACAATTGCTGCTGAT